>JAVQJD010034815.1:0-100701 GCA_036023655.1 Nannoperca australis
AGAGAGAGAGAGAGAGAGAGAGAGAGAGATGTGGAAAAAAGATGTTTGTGTGAATTTGGTGCTTGGCAGCCACAGTTTGACCCAAGTGCACCCAAGTGAGCGTAAGCAGGAGCAAGTGTTGCAAAATGGTTTAGCAAGATAGCGCTACGCTTTGGCAACTTAACTGCAGCTGTCAGCACTTTTTATGTGAGCTTGCAAGGTGTGTGTGTGTGTGTGTGTGTGTGTGTGTGTGTGTGTGAGAATCTATTCTCTGCAGGTACTGACAGTGAGGTGAGGGTGGTTAATGTGGTGAGTCACAGCCCCTTAATGGGTCAACACTAGCATTTAGTATCAAATTTCCATGATGCATCAGTGCAGCTTGCTCCTCTACCAACAGGCTCAACCCCACCTGAGCTGCAAAAGCACAGGGGATTAGTTCATGTAAAACGCTTGCTTGATGCAAATTATCCAAACATGTTACCATGTGGAACATCACCCTGTGTAAAAATGAGAAGTGAAACCACACAAAGGTTTAAAGCCAAACACAAACACAGCTCACAGTTGTGGGCTTCCCTGCATGTGCCCTGGACTACCCCTGGAGCAAGCCAAGTCTTCCAGGCAGCAGAGTCAGAGAGGCAAGCCTCACCACTGCAGATTCATCACCTCAGCCTGCCTCTCCTTCCCTCTGGAAAGTCAGATTCAACCACTGTGGAGGAAGGGGGAGGTGGATGAGACAGTGGGGTTGGTGGGGAGGGGAGTGATTAGGCACTGCTGCCTGTCTCCAATGCCGGCTGGGCAGAATGCCCTGGCTCTTCCAGTATGGCAGTGGATATAGGGTCAGAGATGGGTGCTTAGCCAGGAGAGAGAGGAGATGGAGATAGATCCCCAGTGAGATCAAAGCAGGATGAAAGAGAGGGATATCACTTGTGGGCTACATCAAAACTACAAAGCATATCAATAGTCAATTTGAGCAACACACATTGAATACAAAAATGTGACAAAACTTAACTTACACATCTGTTTAAGGATACATGTAAAAGAAGAAATGAATTAGTTAAGACCATGATTAGTCTAAAACATGCAGCGTGTCTGAAAGTATATCAGCTACATGAAATAACATTGAACCACTGGAAATGTCACAATAACTACTGTATGAATTAAACACGTTTGTTATCGTGTTGAGTGACAATTAATTCATTTACCAACATGACATCTTTCAGTCTACTTTTGTGATGAATGTCTTCAAATAACTTTTTTCAAACGGGCCCTTGTTTCACACAACATTATGTTGTAAATTAGAAAAAAGGCACATCAGAGCATGATTCATTCAAGACACACACACACACACACACACTGGCGCTAAATAGCGTGTCGGTGGAGTCTCCGCAGTGATTGCATTTTTTTCAAGTATTGCGTATTGTCCAATATTGAGCAACCAACATAGTCTTCACACTGAAATACGTTCGGGACGCTGTGTCCCTCCGAACGCATTTAATTACCGAAATTTACCACTGTGGTTTACATCAACGTAATCTGCCACCAGCTGGTTATGTTACAAGGAAACATTTAGGAGGAACGTTAGTCTCGTGTTAGCTGTCAAGCTCCCACAGAAGAGTTGTATTACTCACCGTCCATTTTTTCAGCCTTTATGATTGTTAACGTCGGTTTCATATCGACAGCTGCCGTCATGATCATCAGATCGGTGATGTATAATAACGCCGCGTCCCTCTTTTATTCTAACAGCTCCAGAAACACAATATAAGAGGAAATCTTCTCTTCGCTTGCCGCCCGCTCAGTTCTACCGGCTGGTTAGTTTTTGTGTTTTTGTTTTATAACCTTTCTTCTTTCACTAAAATACCAAATCAGTTTCTCCTCCGAACTTATCTATCTCTCTCTCCCTCTACGGTTCATGTACACACACTCCCTCTTTTCCTCGTTCTTTCTTACTCACTCACTCACTCACACACACACACACACACTCACTCCTTCCTCTCTCCGTGATATGGGCGTTTCATTGCATAGCCGGAGTGCGACGACAGCTGAAGTGGGCGGTGTTTGGGGCTGACTTGCCAGTTGATTCACAATTCAATTACAATGCCCCCCCCCCCCCAACACACTCTCTCACACACACACGCACACACACTACTATTACCACCTCCCACAAGTCCCTGTGAGAACCAACTTGTACCAAGACCCCTTCACGTCATCACACGCAGTTAGCAGTCTACATGTTCCCGCAAATGACTCGCGTTTTACAGGGATGAGAAACACTGGACATGTGAGAGCTGCTGAGTAGCCTGCGAAAGAGCTGTAGTAATGCTTAACCCCAGTAGTAGCCTTGTAGGACAGCAGACAGTTCATTCAACAACATTTTTCATGCCAAAAATAAAACCTCAATAGAGTTTTAAAAATATAATATAATATATACTAATAACATTAGACATTACACCATACTGTAGTTCCCTAAAGGAATTGTGCTGGAATGATACAGGCATCATGTAGGGGATAAAAACAACACGCAGTACAATATGGTTGCCATATTTGACACATTATGAGCCCTTATAGAACCACAGCAATATGTCTTTAGAGAAGGTTTTAGATCTTAAAATAGCTGCGTACAAACACTTTAGCAGAAGCATAGGTGTGAAGAACCATTAACCTTGAGCTAAAAGGAGAGTCTGGACTGTCTGTGTTCTATATTCTGCAGCCCCAGACATCCTCATTACTTGTAACTCACCCTCATAAACACCCCAGAGAATTTCCTGTTCACCTTGTACTGATCAATAAAAAACAACCATGTCTTGTTTTCTTTACACAGCTGCAGGTATTAGTAATGAGCTACATCTTTGCAAATAGGTACAACATTATTATGTATATAATTATTATTAAAAGAAAATGAGAAATATATACAGTGCATGGTTTGAAAAATAGGTCAGTTGTAGGTATATTAACCTACACCATCATCAAAACCATCAATGAAAATTCAGGTTGAACAGGGCGAAGTGCCTGTTCTAATTCTCCATTTCCAATGCTGTATTATTATTTTTAGACTTTTGTGCTTCTTATCTACAATAATCAGGAACAATGGCCATGCCTTACTGGAAATTGAATCAAGTATTTGTTCTGCCACTGGAAAAGAACAAAGACAAGAGAAAGATCGGGCTTTTTAGCCACCGTAAGGCTCCACTTTGAGCAAGCCACTGCCATTAGGGAACACCTCCCATGGCAACAGAAAAAGAAATTTATAATTCAGATTATAAAAGTACTTCTCACACAAGTTCCACTGGAACCTACTGCTTTTAACAAAAGTAAGAAATACTGAATTAATAAGACTCGGGTATTTTGTTCGTTAATGAAACAATGTAAATGGTTCTCTCCAAGGCATCAGCCCTCTTTTTCCTTACATCCACCCTCATCATAAGCAACCTTGTTAGAGTCATATAGTGCAACCTACAATGCACGTCAATATGATACTTTTGCGTGCACTGTATGCATGTGTGTATGGAGGCTGGGGAGCCAGGGATATTGATCACACATGGATTTTTTAACCGGTGGTACTTCACCGGCTCCATTAGCAGCCCTGGATCAGGTTTCATTGGCCTGATAGGAGCCTCGTCTGAGAAGAGTGCTGGTGGGTTCTGCGGTGAGAGGAGCTGCCTCACCAGAGGCAAAGTAGAGGGGGTGATAGAGGAGAAGAAATGAAGGAGGAACAGTACCTCTCACTTCATCTCAGTCAGTGTCTCACTCTGTCTGACTGGACCTCTTTGTTTTCTGTTAATGAACTCCCTCGTATCTGTTCTTAAAAGGACAGCCCGGGTCCTTTTGTGCCTAAAGGCAGCCATTAGAGGTTTAATGGTGCTGCTGACTAATATCTGGACTGGTGTCACTGTAGCCCATTTCAATTTGGGCCTTTTTTCTGCCTGTCCTCACTTCTTTACATTTCTTTTAGTCTATAAAAAATGATTATTATAAAATCTGAACTATTAAAGTGAAATTGTAAAAAGAAAAACAAAGTAAATGGACAGTTTTCTGACAAAGTAAGTATAAACAGCATTGTTGCCTTAAGTTCCTGTTGCCAGGAAACATCTGAATATTTTTCTGTTTTCTCAGAACAGTATGTTACTGATCCGTTTCTCAGAGCAATGACCATTTCGAGACTTGGTGTACAATGACCCTGAAGTCAAACACATTATGAACAGCAATGATTTTCATAAAAAATGGAACGGTTAAAAACTAAACATGGGGGTTTGTCTTTATAGAGATCTACATATCAACTGTAGGAACATTTTGGGTCAACGTTATGCACAATACAAACCCAAAGAACTATTGTTCAAACAAATTGTGTCATTTCCTATTTAGACAGAAGGATTATTGTTAATTGTCTTACACTCATGAAACAACCTGCCAGTGTGTGTGGCAGTACACTTGAGGTCACATGTCCCAGATCAAGCAAGTTTTGGTTTCAGTGTATCCTTTCTTCACCTGGCAAATGCTGTTGCCATGGTTTTGACAGTTAGCTGGCTTCACTCACTCGCAGTATAGCACCCCTAGCTAAAGCAGCATTCTCTCTCCTCGCTGCTCTCTTCTGCTCGCTGTCTGTCTCTCGCTGGCACATCTGTGTTGTCTGCCTGCCTATAATCCTTAGATGTAACCGTTGCACCTGCTACTTTTCACAGAGTTAACTGAAAGGTTATTCGATTTAGAGCAATCCATACAGCTGTTCAAGTGATATTTGTCTTTGATGTGCCTTTGCAGCAAGTCTCAAGAGTTTTGGTGGCTTTAAGTATTTAGATTTCAGCGCTTTACTTTCTTTCACATTTACTAACATGAAATCTAAAATGATGACTTAGCTGATAGAACATCAAAGTGTAAAATGTCACAGACAATAGATGTGGCCTGACAGGCTTGGTGTGTTGTGTGAATAGACAGCATTTTGCAACTATACAATCAATCTACAGCAAGCACACACACATACTGCTGAAAGGCATGCATACATTGACACACACACACACACATACACACACACAAACACATACACACACATACAGAGAGAGAGAGAGAGAGAGAGAGAGCAGACAGTAAAAACAGTAAAACAGTGGGGTCCTTGTGGCCACTGTCTAGTAGCTCAGTCTCAGCTCAATCTGTAGTGGATGTTGTCTGAAAGTGCCACAGGCTGGATGTCCCCCTGCTGAGATCAGAGGGTTAGCTGGGACAGGAGCGGCGTATCTCTGTGTGTGTGTGTGTGTGTGTGTGTGTGTGCTCATTCATGTGAGCTGTGCGTGTGTACATCTTTCTCTTGTGCCTCACATTCCAAAGTCTCTTCTGAGAGTGTGAGTGTGTGTCTATGTGTGTGTGCGTACCACTAAATCGTGTGCATGTAAGTGCACTGGGAAAGTAGCAGGGCCTCCCTGAACAAAGGCTCAGCTCTTTTCTGAACAATTAGCTTCACTAAAAAGGACATCTCTTCCTCCATTAGCGGCACCACGTGCCCCCCATCACTCCATTGTGCAGATAATTCAATTATCCCCACCCCCCTCTGAGTCTCTTTGCCTCCCAGACCTCCCTCTTCTCATCTTGCCCTCCCTTCTCTCTGTTACCACCGCACTCTCAGATAAAGCTCCGCTAGTCCTCGAAGCTAAAAGGAAAAAACATCAGTCTGCCGTTTAAATGTATTTCTCTTTGAATGAAGGTTGCACATTACAGTAAGTAGCAACACTCCATAAGAGAGATAATGATCTGGCTGTGAAAATACAGTTGCTGGTTGTTAATTGTTGTATAAATGCTCTTTATATTGAGTGATAATAGGGAAGAATCGACCTTTGCCTACTACAGGATGGACGATTCAACTATGAACGCACATAAATGCGAGACACAGTAAGAGGTCTTCACTCTTACCATACTGGCATACACTCATTGTAGTTAACAGTCTGTGAATATTGCTAAGCTCATGGTATAAACATTTAAACAATGGGAGGTCTCTCTTAGGATTCATTAAAGCGTCACCTTTCCTGATGAGCTGGCATCTGTTGCATCATCACCCGTCAGTGATTGCATGTGTTTCAGAACTGCTTGTTCTCCAACTGAAGTGGTTTGTAATTAGTCACCGCACTATCAAGAGGAACTTACCATACTTACACTTCCTAGAAACAAAAGTCGTATTTGGCTGATGCTTTAGAGCCAGAACATTTTAAAAATGCGAACAGGAAAGTAGAAGGTATTAATTCAAGCAGGGTACATAGCCAGTAGCTTTTTGGGGAAAATACTGAAACATTTCTTTAGTTCAAGAGTATCTATTTAGAAAAACACTCAAATAAATGGCTTATCAAAAGAAAATGTATTCTTTTAGATGGTGTCCTTCTAGTTCAGAAAAGCAGTACTTAATAATAATGATGGGATAAAAATTCCAGAGTGACTCTACTGTAAATGTCCGATTTCAATGCACGATGCAACCAATTCTCAAAGGTCTTATGTGGAAACTCAAATAATTCTGATTTCTAAAAATACTTCAAAACTTACAAATGTGCAGTGGAGTCCTAAAAGATTGCCTCTTTCCTCTGTTTATTGACTAACACCTCTTACCTCAGAACTATCATCACACTATGCAGTTCAAATCTAGGACCATGGCAGTGGTGTAGTCCATTCCTCCACAGTTGTCTGTCGCTTTTCCGTGTTTCCACTCTTGTTTTGTTTTATTGTTGGAGGGGGAAGTGTGCGCCGGCCTGATTAGCATCACTGTTTCCTCTTTTCCCATAACCCCCCAGACCCCCGCAGGCTGCCTGTTTACTTTTAGAAATAAAAAATGGGCCTGCGCCCGTGAGGACGTGCCCCTCATCAGAGGCGAAGCCCCTCTGCCCCCCCACCCCAAGGCTCCACATCTCAGATCCTCCTCCCCTTGTCTCCTCTCCTCCCACCAACGCCAGTCCCAGTCCTGTGACTTATCCCTCTTCTTATCCGTCCTCTCTCCTCAAACTGTATTCCGCCCACTCTCCTTTGCTTTCCACCCTGTCCCCCTCCTCTTCCAACAGTCCAGCTGTCAAATCACATCAAATAAAACAGGCCAATGGTCCCTGAGTGCCAGATCACAGCTGTGTCTGTGTGTACTAAATGGGAGGGCATGTTTAAATGTACAGTGAACTCATGAGTGCCTGGGAGTGGATGTATGTGTGTGTGTGTGTGTGTGTGTGTGTTACTGCTTTACTGAATGGGAGGATGCTGTAATACAATACATACCAGAGTGCAGGGTGTGAATTTAATGAATGAAAATGTGGAGTGTGCATCACTGCAGGATGTTGGTGCAGTGTGTACGCATGTGTGTGATATCTGTGACTGGATTCCAGTGAGATCACACAGAAATACACACTGACTCTGTTTTTTCCCACTCACACACACACACACACAGTGAATGTCCACAATGGGAGTTTACAACAGGCCCTGTGGTGTGAACGTTGGACAGTGAAGAGTAGAGCTGAGTTAGTGTAAACATCACCATGGCATGGCTGTTGTCAGGAAGCAGTGTGTGTGACATTGGGCTCCGGGCCAAACATATGATGGTCCTTTAACATCCAACATCCCCACCTAACATCTGCTCTGTACTCTTTCTTTCTCACACCAGCACATTTCATTTTAACAACACTCAATTGATTATCCAAGAAGTGATTTGAGCTGTAAAATCCAAACCTTTTCACACATCTAATATATAACTTATTTTAATTTAGTGATCACCTTATCAACTCTGTGATAAACTATTATGCCACTAAAATACTTAGTTTTAACTTAATTTAAATCCTTAAAGCAACTACAATCCATACTTTTATAATAGAAATGTATCAAATGACAATGTGACAATGTGAAAGGGGTCGCATCAGATAATTATAACCTGAATCTGCAGAGCCCCTCTTTTTTAAGGTTTATAGTGACTTTCAGTTCATTGTTTAGCTGTCAGGCCCAAAGCTTTACTGTTTTGTTCCATTCTCTCCACTCTTAAAGCACCCTTTTCAGCTGCAGCAGGTAGCTAAAATGCTTCAATGTACACTATTTGCTTAACACCAAACTGCGGACAGATACAGTTAGCTACTAGCTGGTGAACATAGTGGAGCATTTAGCACCTCAATAGCCTGGTGTTTCTTACAGGTGTTGGTAGAGACCAAAAACAGAGCTAAAAGAGAACAAATACTGGACTTGACCAGGTGTCTAGAAACATAACTCAAAATGAATGCTAATGTTGCTCAGTAAGTGCTGGATGTGTACATAAGCAACTGTGTGCTAATAATAATCACCACATCTACTTAAAAGGTGATGATATGTCAGTGTTGTGCTCACAACTTGTTTCTGGTGCCCATAAATAGCCCCCAAAAAAAAGAAAAAAAAAAAAATATATATATATATATATATATAGATATATTTCGGTTATATCGGTTATTGCTGGTTGAAGGTGTTGCTGATGATAGTTTTACACACCTGAATCAAACTGAATGAACTTGGTGTAACCCATTTTAGTCAAGTCATTATATTTAAGCAAATCTTCAGCTGAAGATGTTTCCTGGTTGATTAAATAAAACACATATTTAATGTTAATGAGCAAAAACATAATTGTACTTAAAAACTGGCACAACTAGAAATAAATGGTGCACATGTCACTTCAAAGTAGAAATCACTCACACAGCAGCAGGAAGCTGCCATCGTTCTTACCTCCATTTCTAATTATATACAAATTGATTATGAGGGTTCTGAAATTGCAAGTGCAACATATTCAAAGGGGAGACCACATTTTCGGTTTGAGAGAAATGAGTCAAAGCAACGGCTGCAGGGTGTGGAGAGTGTGTCACAGGTTATTTAGCTGCTTTTGAGGTTAGTAAAGACTCATAACGCCATATGCTGGTAGCACAAAATCTTCAGCAGCTCTATATGTCACTTCCAAAAACAGCTAAATGACTGTAACAGCATCTCCAGGTGGCTCGAATGCTCTTAGACCTGTTCTCTGCATAGTGTAAGATTTAGGAGAAGGATGAGGAAAAAAAAGGTCAATGCTCGGTCATTTTTTTCCACTCAGCAATGTTTATGTCAACGGTTTAGTGCTGGGAGCAATGTGAGGGCTCCAAAGGAGTGTGTCTCTGGCAACAAACATCAGCAAATCCCATCAAATCCTGACTCCCTCTCTCTCTCTCACACACACACACACACACACGCACTCACACACTCAGTCCCCCTTCAACTCTCTAGAGACCAAACCAGAGGCTTGGGAAAAAGATGGCCGCCCTTTGGACCCCTGTCTCGCCCTCTGCATCCAGCTCAGGGAGGTGACGGAAGAAAGCTTGTGCCCCCTAGCACCCCTACCCTACCCCCGTGGCGTGAGTCCCAGTCCACCAGCATCAATCAGTTTTGAGGACGAGAAGAGGCTAGAGTCAAGCACAGGCAAATGCACTGGAAGGAATGTTCCAGTTTAAAATAAAACTCATTTGAAAAAAAGAAGAGAGAATAGGAAGAGAGGATTGGAAGCAGAGAAATGCAGGGCATTTGGTTGTCCCCAGAAGAGAAAGAGAGAGGGGGAGGTATCTGGTAAAGGCATTTCCCTCAGGGTCAACATCACCAACATCTCTTGTGCAGCAGATGCAGAACAACAGGCCAAGTTGAGACTGTGTGTGTGTGTGTGTGTGTGTGTGTGTGTGTGTGTGTCAGTTCTAAAAAATCAGGAGTTTAAAATGAGGAAGTTTAAATGTGTGTGTCAAGATCACAGAGCTAGAAAATGACTGATTGCCTATTTAGCATTCCAGTTAACACTAAGTATTTTGTTTGCTCTAAGTCTTTAGGAACAATGAAAAACAATGTATTAATAAAAGTGATGCAAAATACTGTTGCATTTCAAAATATTGTCCACTTATGGGTCTAAAAAATACAGTATACAGACCATGACTGAATATGCATGTTGCCTGTTCTTCCAGTACCACGTTTGAGGTCAGACTTGTCCATTTCTTACCTGTAGGGCACATGTTGTGTCCGTTGGGTACCTCCTGCAGGGGTATATCCTGGATGTAAAGGGGCTGCGATGGGTAGTACTGCTGCTGAGGGTGAACCACACCAGGAAGCTGGGTCTGACGGCCCACTGCCACCCCTCCACTCTGCCTCTAGAGACAAACAACGCAGAGTAAGGTTTAGCCAAAACAAACAAGCAACGTGGAAAGAAGGGTTATTTTGCAAAAACAGTTATCTCCGTTTTGATTTATTTTGCAAAAAAAACTTTTTGTGTACTCTAGGAAGTATCAATCAAACTGATTTCTTTATTTTAAGAATTTTTTTATTTTGCAAATAAACGCCATTTATGTTAAACAGTTGATTTTCTTCTGTATGTTTCGTTTTTCTGCTTAGGGTTGTTGATGAAGAGCAATTCTCCACACGTCATACATGTGAAACTAATACAATGTTGCATGAATTCAAAATAATAATAATAATAATAAATCATAAGATCAGAATTATTATTATTGTTATGTCAAGACAATGAGCTGTGGAAATATATCAACATGGTATGTAGCATGGGCTCAGTTAGCACGCCTGACAATAACTGATACTTACTCACTTAACTGTGACTTGTGACAGCTGAACTAGCATAACATAAAACATTTGAGTGTTGGATAACATTTAAGGTATGATATATAACATGATTTCAGTAACAGGAACCCCTTGAATTCCAAGCATACTTGAACCATTAGAGGGGCAGTACAACTTGTTAGTGTTTTCAGTCTATCCAGAGTTTTATCTGTTTACCAGTGAAAAACATTTATTTCTGTAGAGAAAGATTAAGCTGAAAACAAATGATCAAACTCAAACCCAGTGGCTTTGGCCGACAGTGTAACCTTGGGTTTTGAAAACATGTTTTCATTGTTTTCCTGCACAGATAACCCTCGCAGCTAAATTTGACTCATTCAGTTTATCTTTGCTGTGTTGCTTTTTCCTGCTTATCGCAGAAATGTTCACGTAAGAGGTTGCACCAAAGGGGAAGTCTAAAGTCAGCACATGACAGGGGAGCTAGGACAGATATGAAATTCTATGTGGGTACAAGAGATAGTAGGGAAGAAGATAGCCATTTTTAGCATATCCAAACTTTCATTTGACAACAAAACCAAAAACTCAATAGATATTGTTGGGCATTTGTGTTTGAAAGTGATGTGAACAGGAGATCAACAATTTTCTCAGCATCTCTACCTAGATATAATGTGCTCTTTTTAACCTAACCATGTTAAATAAAAGTTTAGAATATTGATAAAAAGTGTTTAAAATGTACTCACACCACATCTGCATTTATATGCTCACTTCGCCAACATTTCTAAGACTTTGTCATTTAAAGAGCAGGAATTCATCAATTCATATTTATAATTTATTTAAAAGAGAGTGGAAACAATGCTTCAGTTAGTCTCTGCAAATAAGAGGGATATTAGTCATATGTTACACGTCATATGTATAACTGACAGACCGGTTGACAGAGTGACTGCCGATCTGATAAGCAGCCCCTGTTTAAGCCCAGCAGCATTTATCAGTAGCCAACCAGCTTTATGGATGGCAAACATGACCGGAGGATCAGGGAGGCCAGTTTACGAGGTTCTTTAGAGGTTTGTGTGGGACGCTGCTTTCTCCTATCAGTCCAGTCAGCAAGGGGGAACAAGTTAGATAGACATGGAGGGAGCTACATGGATGATTTATGGATTAAGCAGATAGACTGCCATAGATAACCGTGGAGATATCATCGACACCATAATATTCTCTGATCCCCTCAATTGTAGAATAACTTTTAATGCAGAGGTCGGTCAACAATTTGGAAAATAAACAGGAACGGCTAATGGCAACCTTTATGGAGGCCTTGTATGCCTTTTCAATTTGAACTAATCAATAGTATAAATACTGTACTGTACACATTTTTCATATGGTCCATTTTAATGTGGATGTATTGCAATGTTATCAATTTAAATCAGTTAGATATTCGAGTCATATTAACTTTTGTTTGTTTGTTTCTACTCTGTAGTGCTACAGCAAAAAATGCAACACAGACACCAGCACTTAAACAGGACAGCTATAAGCAGTATAGCACATGTTAGAATGGGATGTATTACAGGCAAAATATTTGTGACAAGACAAGTTAATAGTTCATTTTGAAAAATAATAAAATCAGGATAAGCCAAAATCTGAGTAGAAAAAGACAAGCAGGCACTAAGATCTTTACCGTACATTTCACTCCTTGTAGGTGTGTGGGGTCTAAATTTCCCCTCTTGTGCAGTTTAAATGATCGGACTGGTCTGAGTGGGGAATGCTCCACAGCATTTTTAGATTCAGGTTTGTGTATTTGATGATGTTCCTCCTTTCTAAAACTTGTATGACCTAAATTGATTCAAGTGCCATAACAGATCTATGTGGTTGTGATGGATTGCTTATTAACATGTTTTTGTATCAGCTCATGTGTAAAATCGACTGAAATTTTTAAGATCTTAAATATGAAACCATTCTCATTTGGCATAAATATACAGTGCTTGCACTTATTAATCAATTTATTATATATACACGCATGTTTCGTTTATCTGCCCCGTAGTGGTTCTAAGAAGTAATTGCAGTGTCTTCAGTTAGTGGACAGGTGTAATTAAATGCGCCTGTGAGTAAAAAGAAAAAGCGCATGTGTAATTAATAATAATAATAATAATAGGCTGCAGGTCCAGGGCTCTGGTGTTGTGCATGTTAATATACTAGAATGTATGTTAATGTCGTTAATGCAATGACAAATTTAAATATGTGCCATAACAAAGTCCTGTCCTGTCTGAAATGGCTCCCTATTGACCAAACAGTGGCACAATATTTACCTAGTGGCATTTTATTGGATTGTCCAAAATTCTGTGTGAAGGTGATGCACTGTACAGTTCAATCGAAAATTCACCATAAAAAAGCAGTGCCCATTCCACATGTAAACTAGTTTGCTATTTATGGATGCAAAAACGATAGTCGTGAGATTCCACACCCGTCAGTCATGAAGCAAAATGAAGCTGATTCATAAATGTCTGGAATCTCAATTTACTACTAAGTGTCTGTTATATACTGTAGGGGGTAATGAATGTGTTAACGAGGGACTGATTTTGGACTCAGCTCTTGTCACCTGCTGCCTCTCTCTGCAGTACTGCATAATTATGCTATGAATGCTATGACGTTGCTTGTATTTGTAAAGAAAACTAAATCAGAAGGTTGACTGCTTGTCTTTCCAAACCGAAGCTGCATACGGAAGTGCTCTGCTAAAAATGTGCTGCTTATGTTGCGTGTACTACAGTAGGGAAGCCTCACACTGTGTTATATAATTTCTTATTACTTTTGTAGTGGTTTCTGACATTTTCTGACAACCCTGATTTCCCCCCCCCCACTGCTCAATTCTCTTCGTAGAGCATATCATATCAGACACTAAAAATCACTAAAGTGTAAACATGAAAAAAACCCCACATCAGGTCCTTCTGCTTTTTGCTGATAATTCATGTAAATTCAAGAGAAAAGAACTACCGATGTAAACCAGATTCACCTTTTGACCAAGTCTGCCCTGGTATACAGTAGTCTCAATTTCAAAGGCAAGCCCCACCACCTGAGCCAATTAGGACAGAGGGAGCTGTATCCTTCTATGTTTTCTATCAGGCCTGGGTGGGGTTGCCATTTGCATATAACCTCAGTCTCTTATCCTAATGTGCCAGCGCTCTGCATACAAATGGAGGCATTTATTCTGCTGCTCTTTGGCCTTCACCCTTCAAATACTCATCTGACAGGAATCCCAATGTTCCCAGCTACCACTGTTTCTGACTCTGTATTCAGCTCTCTCATTTGGAAAGTGTTAAGAGCCTTGGTGTTCTTGCAAACAGACTGCTGCAAAGCACTGTTCGGGTGGCTTAGCTGAGAAAAGTGTTATTCAGTAGGGATGGTCTGACTCCAATTTGATTGGTTAGTGGCAAGGTTGGAGGCCCACAGGTCTCAATATTTACAATATTACTTGCTAAAGAGAAGTGTGTCTTGGCGCAGGATTGTTGTGCAACACAGGAGTTCATAAGGGCAATTTCACAGCCTTGTAGAAAATCATCTTGTTCAACAGCTCTGTTTCCTAACATTTGACGAAATCAGGAGGAACAGCGTGTACAGATACAGGCACTATTAGTGAAACTCTGGTGGACTAAACTCAACAGGAAAAACGTTCAGATAACGAGTGTTCCTGTGAGGTGATGAGATCCAGAGTTGCACACATTCTGCTCATGTGCTGTTGCACACATTCCTGCACTACCATGTGGTGAGCAGCTAACACACATATATACACACAAATGCTCATTCCCTCCCACTCCAGGCAGGCTGTGTGGCAGGTAGCTGAAGCAGCCTTAACACGGGAGGTAATTTACGAGGGGAGGTCTTACCATTGCGCCCAGACGGTCACAGGGGTGAAGGGCCGGGTAGGAAGAAACTGGATCCATGTAGTAACTCATTGCGGACGCTGTGGACAGGAGAAGCAGGGCCTGCTGAAGGGATCAACACAGACGAGGCAGGGTGGAGTGACCTATCTATCTGAGTGTGTGGTATATACTGTGTGTGTGTGTGTGTGTGTGTGTGTGTGTGTGTGTGTAGGTGTGGGAGAGAGGAGAGAGAGAAAAATGGGGGGTCAAAAAGAGAAAGGGGGAGAGTGAGAAATTTCCTTTAAACAGTGCTGATTTTATATGGAAAATAAAGGATTTCAGCTGAAGCAAGCCATGCATCCAGATGCTTGTCAGCCTAGCATTTCCATTTCACTTCTCCCTCTTCGTATCACTCCCTTCTCCTTATTCAAAAAGCTCCCTCCTCTTCTCACCTGCCTCACCTCTTCCTCCTCCTCTTTCTCCTCCTCCTACCTCCTTCCTTCTCTCCCACACACTTTGCTTATGACTTAACATGGTTTAATTGAAGCAGAATCAACGAAAGAGAATGGAAACTGAGCTGAAGGATTACATTACAGGAGGAATGGTGCAGCTATATGGGCAGTGGCAGCAGGTCCCATCCTCCTCACATTCATATGTTAAGCAATTTGGCACATCTAGTTTGTGGCAGCTGCTGGCAGACTGAGGGAAGATGTGCCAGTGCTCAATGCTTGCAGATGTTCATCAGCTCAAAAAGATTCAGATTCTCTTGTTTCAGGAAAAAAGTGCCCATACACAAAGTGAATAATGTGCAAATCAGTTGTCATTCAAATGCATGCCTTTAGACTTTTACTTAAATGTCATTGATTTGGTGGAAATAAAAACCAGAAGTAAAAGAGCAAAGCATTCATATAGCCCTAATTATGCAATTTCTTATAGATCCCATACATGGCACATTCGGAGTACTGTATTTAATGGCATGTGCCAAAGTATTGAGGTATGGTTAATTAAAATATATATAATAAAAAACGTGCATGCAACTTTACTTTGCTTTTTATGACGCTTTGCTGTTGCATAGTCGTAAAAAAAATAAGCAGAGATGAAACAGGTCGAAAGCAGCGCATCTCAATTAAAATCGCGCGCTGCACGCTTCGTAAGAATTCCTGACGGGAAAAACAGAAACTTTAAAGCCAACACTTTCACCCTGATGTCTCAAAGAAGCTCCGAGCACCGATACTATCACTCATCCTCCCCACCTGTCAGTTGTTTTATAGTTCGTTTTGGTACAATAAAACTTTGCACTTACCGACTGTTGGTGTGAGAAGTTTCCTGAAAACTGGGAAGCGCTGGGCAGCTGAGTGTGACAGCTGAGCGGTGGACTGCAGAGATGCTGTACCTGCTCGCAGCGAGTCCCACAGAGGAAGGAATATTATGCACACTTTTAGTCCCTCCCTCATACGGTGATCCTCTCCAAATTCTATTATCCTCTGTATGTGGTCTTTGGACTTCACATGCACTTGTGGTTCACACGCAGCCAGGTGTAAACTTGTAGAGAGCCTGTTACGGTCAATAATGGGTTTAGTGTGACCTAACTTTTTCAGTCTAGCATCCCTCTAATACATCTGTCATTTTCCAAAATCCTGTGGGTGGTTTATTTAACCAATATCAAGTCAGCTAGGAAGTTTCTTATAGCGCTTTGCAGGGAAGTTAAACAAGTTAATAAGGCAATAACTGATAATTCTTCCTTAAATAATGCAGATCTAAATTATCTCCTTGTTTTTGGCAATGTTTCAATAATATTACCTATTTTAAATGAAGCCAAATTTGAATTAGATTTGTTGATATGCTTTTTGCTTTCAGTCACAGACAGCCAAATGTCTTACTGGAGGAAATAGCAGGAAAGAGGCAGGAAAACATCACATGAAGAGGGGGTGTTATGATAATGACAATGGATTATTTTCCTGTGATGTTGTTTTCTGAAAAACAGCTGTGTGTCACATCAGATGTTTGTTTAAAACACAAATTTGACATTTTTGGACATGTGTCAATCAAAGTCTAATGTTTTAGAATTTGCTGGGAATATCTCCTGTCATTCACTAAACCTCTGAAGTCAGACATCAATCAAGGCTAAAAAGAAACATTTGAAGAACTGTCGCTGTCAAATCAATTTGTTTCAGGCCTTGCCCGAATGCACCTGAGAAGCATCTGCTTCTTGAATATGTATTTACTGTACATCACTGACTATCATATCATCCTCCACCTCGCACCTCCTAAGCCCAACCAACAGCCAGTACATGTGGGACACTGATTAAAGCTATGACAGAAACGCTGACCACTCTTCTGCGAAATGAGAAGTTCACCCAGTACAACACAAGATCTACATCCACCTGCTCCGATAGAGGTTAGTGATAACCAGGTAAGAATGCGGAGCTTTATCTATTTGCCTATTTATCGCTTTATTTGTTTATTTATTTCCACGCTTCAAGGTCAACAGCTTTTTGCTGCATTGCTTCCAAATTGCATAAAGTGCAGTCTCTCCCTTTCTCTCTCATCCTGTCTCTCTCCCTTTCTCTCTCTATCAGCTTAACACTCAACACTTGCGAGTCATCTGAAACACCTTGTGACTCCATGATAATTCTGTGACCCCAGTGCAGCATTTGTTTGAATTAGAAAGTGCACGGTTCAAACTTCCTGACAGCCCCTGCTCTTAACAGTAAATCTTAAAAATCTTGGGTTAAGGATGTGTGTGTGTGTGTGTGTGTGTGTGTGTCTGTGTGTGTATGAGTGAAGCGCTGAGGGGGGAGGAGGGTCAAGTCCAAGGTGAGAGGCGTGAAGAAGTACCATAAGGGGCTCAGTGGCAGGAGCCTATATTTTCTCAAGACCTCATCTGAATCCCTCTGTGCTCTGTGGGCCTCAGCGCCCTGGGCCCCCAGGGGACACAGATGGGCAACACGTCGAGGGCAAAAGGCGAAGGTATGACTTATTGCCATGTGGAGAGAGAAGCACGGGACGCGTCCCCGTGATGACACCAAATTGAATAAAAGCAGGGGTGAATGTGATCCAGATCTTCAGCCGATGCCTCGGCAATGCTGTTTCAATTAGCTGGCTCACCAGTTCAAAGGCGAGGCCCTTGATACACTTCTGCTCTGCATGAAGCCACTATCATTGCATTGCCCCCTTGCCTTTCACCTCTCCATTATGGTGCCACCTTTTTCCGATCAGAGCCTCCATCTATGTGCTGGCCGTGCTCATGTTTCGCATTAAACAGGTAGTGAACGCCTTGCCATCACCACCAGTAAAAGCCATCAGTCAAAAGACCTGCAGGGGTTTATGGCCTTTACCATCCCTCGCTTAGTGAAGTCTTACAGTGTTCTTGCATTCTTTTTAATTTCTACCTGAATGTCTGAAATCTTTAAAATAATTCTTGAATAAATTTTCCTCCATCCTTGTTTTCATACTTGACAGTGTTCAATGTCACATTCCTCACCTAAAACCACCAGGAGTTAAAAATCTTGACCATAGAAGATAAACTCTGAAAGGTGACAGAACGTTTTCGTGACAGGTTCATACAGAATCTGCAGTCATGTAGGGGTCATATTCTTATCTTTACCATCTGTTCAGAAGTGACAATCCCACCATACAGTACACTGCTGAATTCAAACCCCATTTGGGATGGAACTGGAACATCTCAAAAAAAAAAAAAAAAAAAAGATCAATAATTTGTAGTCCATGTAAACCATGCTTTGAAACACAAAATTCCTCAAACATTCAGCAGGAAAACCCACATTTTTTGTAGATGAAACATCGGTAATAATACATGGGACTGTCTTATAGCCCATGTGTTGTCTTTATCTTGGGAGATTAATGGATTTTTGTCATCCTAATGCTTTATTTAAATCAGCATGCCAAACCATACTGCTGTCTGTCTGTCCTCCACTGGTTCCCTGCGTCTTGGTGAGCAGCTCCAGACTGTGAAGCCTTTTGTCTCATTTTCTCATTTTGGATCTTCCAAAGATAGCACTGACAGGTGATATTAATGGTCTTTTATTAGCATCGTCCTGATTGCTACAGATCTTTTGGAAGCAAGAGATAGAGGGAAAGAGCAAGAGAGAGAGGAAAAAAAGAGTAAAAGAGAAAGAGAATATGGAAGTCCTCCGCCCACCGCTTCTCACAGGAGATCGCCTCTCTCTTTGATAGCCTGCCCGAATCTGTTCCCCCCATAGAAACTGCCCTGCAGATGTTGTTGCTGTATGCCGACTACAAAGAAGGAGCCCTTTATGAGTAGAACATCTATTTTGGGCCTCAGTGTTTCCGAGCTGTGGTGCTCAGAGAGAGAAGCACAGGCCTAATCTTTCTTCCGCTGAAAACTCTGTTTTATTCCCTGCCCATGATATTTTTAGATTAAAGCCCAGTTCTAATGAATAAAGTGAGGATGTAATATTTTATGACAGTATCAATATGCCATCACTGCGGTGGGCTTGGGCCTGAAAAAGCCTGCGTTGCTATTGGCACTGACAGAGAGAAAGTGGGGGAATATGGGGCAGTAACCTCAATGAAATAAAGAACATGGAGAAGCCTTTGTATCAGGCCTCACTAGATTCATTTAGAAGTGTTTGCGGTTAAGACTCTCACCCTCACCCACAGAACCGTGACTCTGTTGCACTGTTGACTGCGAGGCAAAGGTCTTAGGGGCAATATTAGCTCTTGATATTATCTTTAATTAAAGCACCAATCCTTCAGCCAACTTGTCCAAACAGTCCTAAATAGGCCCTGTAAATCAGACAAACATCCTCAATATCTGATGGGTTGACAGTGTGCACTATAGCCTCCAGATGGTTTGTGTTTCTCAAGCGTTTCACAAGGGATGGTACAGGACAACGATCTTCTGTCCGAGTGTGCCTCTTGACAGAACAAGCTCCTCAAAACCACATGCTGAGTCGTTGGATTTTTGCCTAGGTCGCTCTCTCTCTCCCTTTTCATTCGTCTCCTCTGTGTGTGGGTTTATCTGTAGGCTAGGAGTGTGTATATACTGCAGCTTTTGTCAGTCAGTGTTGTGTTTAATTAATGGCATGCCCACAACCAACTGATTCTGCTACTGAAACTAACGATTTTATGCAAAAAAGCCAGCACAGAGGACAATGAGCAGTGACAGATCTTGGATTTGCATGCATTTTACATCATACTTCAAAAAAAAGAAATGTTGTTTTGAAACCATAAACCATCTTTAGTAAGTGTGAAGTTAACGTTGCTCGGCAAAATAACGACCTTGCGCCAATCTTTTTTGCGTGGAAAAAGAAAAGATGAGAGTAGTAAGATGAAAGGACAAAGAAAGACAAGGAGGGAGGGAGAGAACGAGATGCTGAGTCCAACATACCCCCGGTTGATAAGCTACTGGACTGGCGCCAGAATACTCCCCCCCAATACACACACATGCACTCAAACACACACGCACAAACACCCCACCCAGTGGGCAGCTTGACCCCCCCACCACACACACACACACACACACACACCACCACCACTCCAGTGGCGTCTACCACTCGCTATTCCTCTTCATTAGTGTCCCAGAACGAGATGTTTGTCATGTAATTAGCCGAGGAGGTTTTCTGAATGCCTGTGTAACACACACTCTCATTAGAGAAGTGAGAGAAGGCTGGGGCGAGAGAGGAGACGTCGAGAGGCAGGCCTGGGAGGCACGTAGAGTGAGAGCAATCAGTAAGACAGATGGGGAGAGAGACAGACAGGGGGACAGGGAGAACATGCCAGAAACAAGTGTTGACAGCAGCAAGAAAAATAGAAACTTGCATAATGATGGGCGAGATTTTTGACTTCAGTGCGCCAACTACAGACATGAGTGACAGGTACTTGGGCTGGACAAAAAAACACCTTACCTCAGTCAACTGGCATGACCATTAGTATTTAAAAATTCTGAAACAGGTATTTAAGCCAACCTTTGCTCAGGTTTCAGAGTCATCAGATTTTACTGTGATGATTACTGACACAAGTTAATACATAAACTATAATATTCCTACTATTAGACTAAATTGCAAACACAAACATTTTCCAAGTTTGGTTTCTCAACTCAACTCATGTACACATACACATACAACCTGGGTCGATTACAGTTTGTTAATCTGAGTTCAGAAGTAAACAAAGACCTGGTTGAACACTTGTACTATTTCAGCATTTCCCTGGTTGCTTGTTGTGAGAAAGAGGTATCATTAGCTCCACTACATCCCCGTTGTGTTCACACTGATAACAACATCAGTGCCGCTAGTAGACCCGTCTGCTTCGTTCAGTTCATCCAGCCTGTGATGAGGTGTGTGGTTCAGGCTGCAGAGGAGGTCTTATCAGGGTGATGAGAGGGAAGAAGGAGTGCTTGTCAGTGGCTGGTTTTTAAGAGAGTCTGTCTTGTGTCCTGTGTCTGGTCTCCTGCCTTGTCTTCTTTACCTCAATTTTAACAACACCTCCCTACCACAGACCTAGGTAAAAAAAAAGAAAATTGAAAATACCTTTTATGCTTTGTTCTTTAACCCAGGTAATAGATGGGTAGCAAAAGAGTTTGAATTAACATATATAAAATAAATATTAACTGAGTATACGTTTCTGTTTTGTTTACTGTCGCAATCAGCACAACCAATCTGGACCAATCTGGACCTTCAATTGTGAAACAAAAAAGATTTATTTATTTGACCCAGGTTTGCACATTACCTGTATTCTGAGCAAATTCAACTTAAATCAATCTCATATGACTACACCTCTGTCTCAATCACCTGGAGAAGTTTCAATTCTTACACAAATTTTTCTTTCCAGGCGGGAGGATTTTCCACTATTATTGCTTGCACCACATCTTGACGTCACGTGACATGAATGGCCAGTAGCAAAGTTGCTGAACACATTTCAGGACTACAGACAGATGACCAGCTACTGGATTTCCATGCAGCAGCTGTAGAACAGCCTCTTTTAAGTCATGAGGGAACAACTTTAGCTTTCCAGCTAATGACCTCTGTATGGACGTCTTGTTGCTGTTTCTTATTCAGATCTTCTTCAAGGAGTCGATGTACAAATGGGTAGGAGACAGACTGTGTAGCATGCTGTAAGTCTGGGCCAGGACTGCAGGAGCTGTGCTGATGTATAGAACTGACAAGACAAGATGAACTTACAGGACTTGACTGTTTCTTGTCAGGGTTTGGACTGACAGCAGCTGTGCAGGAGAACCCCTGGTCTGTAGGTCTGGTGTCAGAAGGGCGACGTGACATCGCATCTACATTGAGGTGGCTGGCCATACTTGTGAATTAAAGTTAAGTTAAAGAGTCCATCATGCATGAAGACCAGCTCTGTCACTGTCAATGGGTATATTTATGAGATGCAGGAGAGGTTTTTGATCTGTGACAATGATGAAGGGCTGCTTGCAGAGGCAATGGCGAAGGAAATGTCGGGGTTGTACCACCCAGACAATAACCCAGAGTCATCAGGACTCGAACAACCATCCCAAAACTTTGCTGAGAGAGTGTGCCATGATGGCATCAGTAGTCAGTTGGAACAGACTGTCAGCAGAGAGTGTGTGAAGAAGATTTTACTCATAGCAGGAATTTTAGTGGGTGCTAAGACGTATAGATTACAGTCGGCGGACACTTCATGTTCTTTGGGCAATAGGGGAATTTCATGTCCCACAATGAGAAACCTCTGAGAACTTCAAATTGCTGCTGCCATACCTGTTTTTCAAAACATGACTCCAATGGTTAACTTGCCTAAGACGTCCAGGGGCTGTGCTTTGACTGGACGAGTTTAATGAGAGTTTCGATATTCTTCGCCCACAATGGAGACAAAAGAGCCAGAGTCAATTGAAAAGAACACTTCAATGCTTTCAACAATAGCAGGGATGTTGAACGAAACAGAACCATCAGGTTGCGAGTGCTTGTCATCAGGCATCAACCGTGGGGTGTCATTGTGGGGTTTTGATGCAGTAGCTGATGTTTGTCCCTCAACAGCAGCTAATGAAAGTTTCCGTGTCAGTTGGAGCTGAAGCGTGCATGCCTTTCTCGAGACGCGAACTGTACCTTAGTTTCTGAAAGTCTGAATGTGCAATTTGCTAGTAACTAGTAACTATAGGTGTCAGATGGATGTAGTGTAGTAAATGTACTTACTAACTGCTGCAATTTGCTTATAATTCCCAAGTCAACCAGCAGGTGCTCTACCTTCGTCAAAATATATTCAGTGTTCAAGACTAAAGAAAGGATATTTCTAAAAAGTGGAAGAGTGTTTACCAAGTGAAAGTAGTCATAACTGAGTGCCTGGGGTCTAGATTGGTGTTATCTCTCTTCCACTTTCACACTCTATACTCCCACTCTCTATCACTCTCCATCTTTGTCTCTCTCTCTCAAACATGCACAAGCAGCCACGCAATCTCTGGCCCATCTCTCATCACCTCTGTCTGGCAGGGTGATGTTTCTTTGTTTCTCTCCAACTTTATTCTCCCAGTTTCATGCTCCAATTTCCATTTCCACCCACCAGCTGCCCCCACTCACCCATACCTCACTCACCCCTAGTCCCACTCCCACCCCTTACTGTGCAGAAACGGGGTTATTTTTAGAGCTCAGTTGATGGTTTAAGGATGTTAAATCCACATTGTGCCGTGGATTTTCAGGGAGGAAACAGGCTATTTCTCTTTTTGCCCCCGAACCTCAATTTCATTTCCTTCTCTGCATCCTCGCTTTCCTTCACAGAAGCCCTCTCTCCAAAACACCCCCTTACCAACACACTTTCTTTTTCTCCCCAACTCTAGCCTCACCCTCTCTCTAACCACCATTGTCAACACAACACCACCACCATGCTCTCACCTCCCTCTTCACACCTACACAATTATCTCTCTTTCTCGTCTGTGTTCTCTGTCTTCCTAGCAGCGAGTTTTTTTCTTCCCCTACATGCAATCTGGGCCTGTCATAAACTACTCACCCACTCTGATATATGTCTATGGATGGAAGATGCTTTCAGTATGGCACCTGAAAGTGCTCATCTAACAAACCTTACATTAGACAGTGCATGTTTCCAAACAACCGAAAGTGCGCACATAATACTTTATATCATAAAATACTGAGGCAACAGTGGCAGAATTTTGATTTTACTTAAATCCAACTCTGGTTTTGTACACTCGTCACTTGTATGTACTGATTTATGTTATGTTGTAGATACTTTCAACTAAAACTATATACCAGAAGGTCCTGATTCAAGAATTTTAGAGGTCCACATCAGCTGACTTGACAGGAAACACATTGTTCTGTTTAATTGAAGACAAGTACGGTTATGGTGAAGGCTACATTAATGTATACAGTACTGATAACAATGCTGAAATTGAAGTTAAGTTGTCAGCATTGGTCTACTCAGAGGTTTGTAACTTATTGAGAAAAGTTTCAAACACAAGCCTGACATACCACACTACTGCTATCACACTTGTTTCACAGCTCAACTCTGCCCTCTATCAGTCAATCTCTGAAATGCAGATAGAGTACATCATAAACCATCATTATAGCAGTAGCATGACACTAACCAGAAGTAAATGTCTGCTTGGCTTTAAATAAAAGTGTGTGTGAAATTTTGATGTTTTTTAGGACATTTTATTACTTTGCCAAACTGAAACAAAAATCTCTAAACCTGCTTGTTCTAAAAGAATACATGACATACAGTTTGAGCTGATGGGGTCTTCAGTCAGAATGCAACCAGGGAGCTGGCATGGCCACCTACTGGCTTCTGTGTGTCTCACCAGCCGTCTCAAATAGCCCTCACCATATGTTAACACTTTACTCCCCAAATACCCATGATGACAGCGTTGCTCTGTCTCTTTAAGACCCGGCGTGGAATGCTGTGGTTTGCCTAGGCGTTTGGGGTAGTGCCCTCACCCACACATAAACACAACCCTAAAAGTGACTCACTCTCCTTCTCGCTGTTTCTCTTTTCTTTCATTCCTAGATGCCTCTATATCCTTGTTCGCCCGCGTGAGGATGTGTCTTGTGGTGTTTTGCGGCCTGTATACTTTAATTCTGCTTCACTTGAGAAAACAATGTCCTGCACTCATCTGGCAGGCACTGTGTCAGTGCACTGCAGTGTGGGTTTCCTGTTTCGCATGTTTGTTTGTGCCACAGGTGAAAAGGGAGGGTGCCATTGTTGTCTTTGGCCTCAATAACCCCACAAGCCCTTTTTTAATCTTCAAACAGTTCAGAATAGGAAACAGACAGCTTATCTTGCAGATGCCAATCTCTTAAGGCCGTTTTTGTATACAGTGTGTTGTCTTTGGAAGTTGGTACAGGTATCTTAATATTTAATATAAACAAATTTAAGGAAAACCGTTAACACTTTTAAATAATGAATCAACTTAGCTAACGTGCATAAAAAAAGTAAATCATCACCATGTTCATAATGTCTCCCATTCTGAACAAAAGGGAACCAAAATGCCCAGTGAAGTGCTTCTAGCTTGAGCCAGAGAGCCCTCCAGTGGTGAGAGTTGGCAGTAGCTTTCCTCCATGAATAGGATCAATAGGCAAGCTTCCTTTATTAGATCCAGATTTGACCGTCTGAAGGCACAGATGAATGATTTTTGTAGTCTGGTGAGCAGCCCACATCGAGTTCAGTCTGTCAGACATGTCTGGGGGGACGTGGGGGAGGAAAGAGAGACGCGGGCCTCAAAGTAAAAGCCTTGAGAATGTGGGACAGGGGTAAACCCTAAACCTGAGAGCTCAGCCGGGCTAGCAGCCTTCCAGGGAACAACACTTTTCTTATTGAGCCAGTGGGCCAGACCCAAATGAGAGGTGACAGCATATTCATTTCACTCTGTGTTTTTCTTTAAGGGCTTTTTAAAATGCTGCTGAATGATGAGCGGTCAGTAGATTTATAGTTCAGGGGATGATTTAGGCTTTCTAAATGGCACTGCTTTCCTCCTGCTCTTGCTCTCCCTGCTTTTTTCCACAGCAGCAGTAATTTTCAGGAGCTTTGATTCAGCTTTATGTTGTTCATGTAGGGATGACTCCCCCCTGGCAACCAAGATTGATTTAAAATGTAAAGTGAGCACCTTGTTTCCTATGCCTAGTCTGCACTGGATCCAGGGTGTGTCCACACTTACAGCTGAATTGACATAAGATAAGTGGTCTGGGAAATCCATGTATATGGCCTCAGAAAAAAGAATTTCACAGTATTTTGTGGTGTTGTGAAAAGTAATTATTTGGGCACACTGTGTAAATGCATAAAGTATAGACATGCACTACACACTGGCCCAAATGTCTTTTTTCTTTTGGTTAAGGGCATATCAGAACACATTGTATGTAATGAAAACATGCGTTTTGTCTCGACACCATATGTCCTTCCACAAACATCCACCCTCCCAGCTCTCATCTCAGCATACCCCCCCACCATCCCCCTCCCGGGGGCAAGAATACCAAGACTGAGCGAATGAGGTCACATAGTGGACGTATCAGTGGTTTGCTCTGGACCTGATGAGTGGCAACACATCAGGAGGCATCGGGAGGTCGTTAATTTATAGGGATGCTATTACCTTCATAAATGCTTGCCTCATAAAATGAATGCCTTGCTTTAATTTAATACTTCCCCTTGCTAATTATCACCGCACACAAGTGGGCTGCTGTCTGCGCTCTGTGTGAGCTATTTTCAATGGACAGGCAGAGTAAGAGTTTTGATAAGTTTCTTTGAATTGTGCTGTTCTCGACTCTAAGTGGTGTTGTTTCAGCGTCTGGTAAAGTTGGGTCGACCATCTCGGCTTTTAAACCAGTGTCTTGCAACAAAAGAAGCTGTAGCTTTGTCACCATTACAGTTTGCTATGTATCTTGTCGAGAGAGGGCAAAGTGGTTAAGGCATCTCTACAAGAGGTGTCACAGTTGTTTTACAACCAGTATCATCAAATGCTCCTCTCCTGTTTGTCAAGTAGGCTTCTCTTAAATCTTTTAAACTGTAATTTAATGCATAAACCTATACTAAGGTGAGAGAACTCTACTCTTTTGAACATGAGCCCTGTGCTTACATGTTGTTCCATGTCTGGCCCATGATTGCCTGAAAGCGTGTGTGAAAATATTTGATATTCTGCCCTGCCTTCCCTGGTGCCACGCTGCCATTTTCTCACTCCCAGAGGGGAAAAAACTGCTGGAATGGGACTGATCTCCATCTCCAGATCATCTCTCCGTAGCCCCTTCAACTAAATAAATAAGTAATTACAGTTCAGAGCAAGGAGCTTCATTTACTCTAGGCGATGTAATCGCAGATGTCCGTAGGTTGCCCACATCATCCTCAAATACAAGTGTTTTTGGTGGAATCCCAAGAGAAGGAGCTCTGAAATGTTAACATACCAGTGCGGAAAGACTGGCAGTAGACTGCACATGGGAAACTGTTGAGGGCAGATTGTTTGGCATTACTGTAGAGTGGGATTACATTTGCTATAAAAGTACAGATCTATTATAACAATATTAAAGCACATATCTGCTACATAATCATGACTGACAAGTGAAACACACAAGGCAAGTCCCTCATCAGGAGAGGCATAATCACCTCACAACCACATTCCAAAAACAAGAAGTCCTGAATGGTGCAAGAGTTGATGAAACAACCAGACAGAAGACCTGAAGCATTTGCAAATATATTCAGTTTTTTCGCCGCTTTAAAAAACACAAGAAAGAGTGTTGCCAAATAACACATGGCAATGTCTGAAAGTTTAGAAACAGCAGATCAGTTCAACAGCTAACATACATGGTATTTGAAATCTAAATATGCTTACTGCTATCTGCTTTCTGAGATTAAACAAGTGCTAAATATGAATTAACATAGAGTAGGCCTGGTAGTGTAGGTACAACAGTGGATGTCATTCTGAAACAGTTAAATCCAAATGTCTGACTCTTTTTCAATGATGGTGGCACAGTTAAGAGTTCTGATTAAAAAAAAGTTTATTATTTTGGACATTAAGGTTCCCAAAAAAAGCAGGTTTGGTCAAAAGGCAATACTTTGCTTTGCCTGGTGTCCCATTAAAACAGCTGATGACTCTACCTTTAATAATATTATAATTCCACACCGAATTACCACACAGGCCATTTCTGTTTTTGTGAGAATTTAATAGTTGCTGTTCAAATGTGTTAGAAACTTCTTCTACTGTATCCTGAGGAAGGCAACACAGCAGGCGCATGAATGTCATTTTTCAGTAAAACGGATGTTGGGATTTCCGTCCATTGTTCCGTGCTGGGAACACTATTATCAATGTTGTTGTTTTTAATCATTGCATTAGGAAACGGTGCAACAAACAGAAGGTCTAGCCGGTGATGAAAGACGACCTTTTTACCAGATGACCCCAACACTGTAAAAAAAAAAAAAAGTCAGTCAGTATAGCCTAATTGCGTTGCAGGATTGTATTGTTTTTATTAGTGATTGTTTCACGGAGTGTCGTTGTGTTGCTTTCATCTCAGTCTCGAACAGAAACTAACGAAACAATATCACATGTTACAAAGTAATAATGAGCGAGAAAATGCATCTTTTTATGATGGATGCTTGTTGCCAATAACTGCAGCAACAGATCCAACACTTCACACTCATCTTTGGCATCTCTTACGGGCTCTCCAATGCAAAGCAGTTACAGGAGACTTCTCTGTTTCACTTTGGTTGCCCTGCGTGAAATAGCGACCTTGATGAGGCTATAAAATGCTATGGTTGGGCGACTCTTCGAACCGTGAATTGCCCCACATCCTTTGGGGGGACTCTTGGTCTAAGACGAGGGCAGTAACGTGAAGGAAATGAAGTTAGTGAACTGAGTGGGGTCAACTGAGCAGGAAAAGACAGCCCCGCTGCAGAGGAACTCGTGCCGCTGGTGTATTCCTACGGGAACTGTCACCAGTTCAAGAACATGAATGAATATCTGCATAGAAACTCCCGAGAAGACGCTGCTGATGATTATTAAAATGCACTGAACTGATGTTAAGCCAATAGAAACGTATACTATGAATGCATTCAGCACCAGCCTAACTTACAGGGGATGATGGTTGATTGTGCAGAGGTGTGAAAATCAAGAGAATCAAAATGTTCTCCAGGAAATATTCCACATCAAGCGGTTTCATTGTGAGCGAGATTGCATGAGTTCGGTCAAATGTGTCAGAAAGCATGCTTTCTAATGGAGCCTAAATCTATCTGTTAACACACTTTGCCCACCTCTTAAGTTGCGGGAGGAGAGTTTACAGGTGGGCGAACATGCAATGACAGTTTCTTGGAAGATAAATGCAGGTTTATTGTAATGATGTTTGTGGTGCTTTTGAAGTTCTCTGGCTGTTCACACAGCAGTTTACCCACAGCACCCACCGCTGGCGCGAAATCCGCAGTGTTGTATATGAAGCTCTTCACAAATGAAGAATGACATTAAACATCAAAACAAAAACACACGGATTTTTTTTTTCCCGACACCTTTTCTTTACCAAAAGACTTTATTGCGCAGATTTATGACGCTCTTTCTCTCTCAGCTTTTCCCCTTATTTCATGGTTCAGTGGCCTCACACTGCAGGCAAGGGGAGGTTTTCTCTCGCTGCTCATTGGTCGCGGCTTTCCAGTTTCAGCAACATTTCCCTTCATACAGCCGGCGCTCCTTTTTCAGCCCCTTTCCAAATAACTCACTGTCATCATCATTGGAAAGCGGCTTTGCCTGGACGGGACTAATTGTTTAAAATTGGCGGAGGAGTGATTAGATCGAAAAAAGATCAAACGACCGACACAAAAAACGACAGGTGAGTGGGGAAAATTACAGAAAATACGGATGATTCGTGTTCGCCAAAAGTGCTGCTCGGGAAAAGTGTGCGGAGGTGTGCATGCAGGAGCACGATCAATCATAATCATTTCCGCGTGTTTGTTGGTTGTTTTCTTTTGCTATAGTTGATGCTCAGCCACACTGTGGCCAATAAACATAAACAAGTGTTGACTTTCCGGAGAAATTAAAGCAATCTTTGTGTTAATGTCTGTGTCTTATTACAGCAGACTTGCTATTCAAAGTTTTGCTTGGTTAAATGTGAGCTTTGCAATCGAAAAACACTGCACTTGTGTCAGCTCACTTCTTCGCAGTCTCACTTTCGGGAAGTCAATGTGTGCGGGGGGTGGGGGGGTGGAACGCGTATTAGCTGAGAATCAGTTGGTTCTCGTTTATGATGGATAACAGCAAGGTAAGACGCTTAAAATGTAACACTAGAGGGGTCCCGGCCCACGGGGCTGTCTCGGAGGGAGGTTCACGCCGTTATTCACCAGTCCTCCTCTGCCTAATTGGCTGCAGATGCGGCATCCTATGCTCTTTTTACCGCGTAGAAAGTGGATACATTTGGGGAACTTTATGAGGCGAGCACTGCGTTTGCCTGCAGGAGCCGAGAGGACAAAAAAAAACACACAAAAAAACACTGGTCCCCCTACAAGTGGGCTATTTAAACCGTGCCACGTTCATATATAAGCCCTCCTTCCTTGGTTAATTTATCACGGCGCAGGGATGCAATGCGCAAAGAGAAAACTTGAAACGTGAAATCGCGCTGTTATACTCCGCTATTAAACCCCTGATTGCGTGCAGGAAGGTGAAAGCCTCCCTGTGTTTTTTTTATTGTGTCATTTTTTGTTTCTTTTCTTTCTTTTGTTGTTGTTGTTGCTGCATTCCCCTGTCAGGCATTGGCTTAAGATCACAAGGGCCCGTGATCCGCACGCAACACTAATTCTGCTCAAAGGTTCCTGATAGAATATTAATAATTGTGACAGGTCGGAGCACGCGTGCTGAACAAGAGAACGACTTCCCCCTCGTCTTATTAAGATATGTTAAACTTTAACGGTGCGTCCTGAATGCCAATATAGAGGTCCATATAGTTAATTATCACACAGTCTGGCTGTAACAGCCATTTGTGATGGTATGTGCCACTGCCTTCCTAATAATTGCACGGAGAGGGAAGGGCTAAAGACACCGTCCTCTAACTGCCCTTTCACCCTAGACTTTGTAAGCTGCACTTATTAAAGCGAAAAGTGTTTCAATATGTGGTAAGCTTTAGGGGAAAACGTGATGGGGGTTGGGATGGGGCCCTCTTTTTCTACTACCCAGCTCCTATTGGGCGACTTGGAGTAATTCATCCATGTTACCAGTGTAGGTTAGTGGTGTAATTTCCATCTGTTGGTGTTGTTAATGTACGGACAGCAGTAATTAAAACCTAACCGTATCTGATACCCCTGACCCACGCGGGAGAAAAATGAGGCCTCTATGAATGAATCAAGGGATTATGTGTGCAGTCAGAGAGACGTACAGGGGGCCGTTGAGCAAATTTGACTTTCCCTTTATTTTGGTGGAAGTGGTAACCCATGTGTGCCCTATATGTGGAAGTCCACAAAACCCGCGGCACTTTGTGAATGTTTGCTGTAGGCCCACAGCGTGTAGCTGTCGCGTCACGTGTAAATTATGTTTTGATGACAACGGGGAAATCTCTAAAATGCTGGGGAAATGTGCAGATAAGCGTGAAAATAATGCATTAAAATCGTAATAATAGGCATAGGTCTACTAATAATAACACAGATATTAAGTTACTATTCATTCTCTGACTTCTTTTTTCTCAGGGCCCACTGGAGCACTCTTGGGCCTGTCTGCCAAGTAGACATGTTTCAAACTGTCCCTGACACGTCGTCTTACGTCAAGGTAAGACACCACCGTCTCTTCGATCAGGTAATGTTGGAGGGACAAGCTGGGGTCCTTTCCATTTTTTTTTACTTAGGCTGTTAAGTTCAACTATATTTTCAAATTAGTCTGAAATGCAAAAACTCAAGTCATTATACTTATACTGAGTGCTACAACAAGCAGTAAACCAGTAACGAGTAGCTTCTGTTATTTGCGTTAGAAACAAGTGAAATCAACTGTTTTGATTTCTTCTGCATTTTCTTCTGATTTTATATGAGTAGAATGAAAAAAGACCATGTTAGAAATATTCTTCCACATTTATAATAAAAGTCTTCAATTCGAAGAAGCTGACGTTAAGGCTCATTATCATGTTTGACGTCATGGATCTCTCTCTCTCTCTCTCTCTCTCTCTCTCCTGAGAATGTAAATAAAGCAAACAGCGCACATCTGGTTTTCACATAAAAACTGCATCGCGTCTCATATGGCGCAGAATGAATATCTGCAATTGCTACATATCTGAGGCACTGAAACCATTAAATATTTCTTATATATATATAACCGTATATATGACCGTATAATGTCCACACAATGTTCAACGTGCACTTTGTGTCAGTTAATTTTGGAGTCTGTATGACGTTTGCTCACATCCATCATAATAATCCATCGAGGGTGACTGCTCGGATTGTGCCTCATTAGAATGGGCCATTGTGCGGAGTCGAGCTATGGTAATATCTTCATAATCAAGGTATTTTTCCAAGAGCGACTAGTTAATGTTTTGAGGACTTATTTCCCCTTTGAATAAGGGCTCTTTTCATCCAGCCACGGCGTTTGTGCCACTGCAGAGAGACTCGGCGATTCAGGGCTCAGAACAATTCCTGATTTGTTGTGAGAGAGTTGAATAGCACGGAATGTTTTTTTTGGGGGGGGTAATATGCTTTTAAATTAGCCTTTCTGCTCCCTAAAAAAAGACAGGAGGGAGAAGCAGAGGTTAGTGTGCATGGAAGGCGATTTTGGGAGTCAGCTTTCAATTTTACAGTGCTTGCATCTCATAGTTTCTTTGAAATATTGTGGAAATGCAGCCTAGATTATTACTGTTTGTTCTGATTCCAATAATGTTATTTTTTATCCTCCCCGGATTCAGGGTAAGCACGTGTTTTTTTTTTTTTGCGTGCAAGTGCTTCACTCACATTCAGGGAGATATTGGTCAGAATGTGGCACGCCTCAATACAAATTTTAAAGAAATATTCCTCATTCAAGCGAATCCACGGCCGGGCATTCGGTTTTGTTTGGTTAAGGCCAGGCGAGACTGGAACTCTCCAATAAAAATAAATCTCAAATTAATTATGGCCTAGAGCGAGGGGCCAGACAGTTCATGCTTATGTGCTGCAGACTCAACTTTTTGCCGTCAGTATTTTGACTCGGGATGTCTTTTAGCCCGAGAGAAGGAATTATCTGAATACAAGTCTGCAGTCTCACAAACAGCACATTTAGCAGGATCAAATTGACCTGGACTATTTGTTCCTTTACAATAACACTCTGCTGAAAAGTTTCTCACAATATTCGGTAGACTGGATATGCAATTTGCCACCTCATGACTGATTAAATGAGGTACCCATGTGCAACCTAAAATTCTTAGAGTACACTATAAAAATATTGTTTTATACAAAGTACAAGAAAAGACATTTTAAAAGAAACCTCTTTAAGTTTATTTTCCCCTTCACGTCTCCCTTTTGACAGATTGTTTTTACTTGTTAGGCCTATGTGACAAATAAAAATCGTAATGCTCACTTTCTCACATGTAAGCCTGTGACCAAATTCTCCATACACTAAATCTTAGTATATCTTCATCTAAGGAAAGGCCTAACAACTGAAAGACTGCTAAACATAAGCTATGTATAGTGTCCACAAACCTCTGGCTGGTTGCCCCAGTGGAGAGACAGAGGAGCTACTGGCTCGTGGTGTAAGGAAGAAATGTCTGGCTGTCTAGTTCCAGCGTCAAGCCAGATGTTCTGTGGTTCACTGTGTAAACCAACTTGCATCTGTTTATTGGCCTTCCAAAATGTTTGTTACCACTGTATTCATTATGGTCCTGGTAGGTCCTGGACCCCCAGTCTTCCTGATAAGATATATGACTGGGATGGCAGGTATTTTAATCCAGCGAGGGAGTCATCTGTTCTGAGGCAAGCTGTTGGCGAGATGTTGATAGATTATAAAAGCAGACTTCTCAGGAAAACACGAGGGTTTTGTGTCATTTGAAAAGCATCCTGTAAATTTCATGACACTGCATTTCAATTAATTACACAAGCCAAACTGACATTGGACTCTGCAGTTGAAAGGAGGTAAGGTGGGTTTTTTTATTGATGGAAACTGATTATATAAATCCAAAGAAGCACGTCACAGTAAAACTCAAAGAACTGGGTTCATTAGGAGATTTGTTTCTATTGCCGGTCATAACGCCCTGTATGGTGAAGCTCAACATCACATCTTAAGCATCTCTTTAATTTACCACTTTATCACTAGTTTTCCTACAATAAAATGCATACATTAAAACCTCAGACACTGGAATGTATAGAAAAACAAGACAACAACAACAAAAAAAGAAACCACACCAGTCAATGAAGAGTTAAACAAGGTGTCTCCCTTAATTACACGAGTCTGAACTGGCCTCAGGCAGGAGAAGCCTTGACCCTTAGCAGGATCCAGATGTGGTAGTCCCAAGGGTGGGGGCCCTTAGACACACCAGACCCCCAAGTCGAGAGCAGACAGGCCGGCCCTGCTGTCAGTCGATGCGGCGGCGCAGTCTCTGTTTGGCCACTCTGAGGCTGCTCCCTGAGGCAGAACCCCAACACTGTAAAAAATATCCATCGTCATCATTTATAATACTAAATCGTATTATATTGTTAAAGATGGTTACATTTGGCAGTGTACGGAATTACATGCACTTTGGTCAAAAGAAAAGTTGTTTTCCCTTTCAAATGTGATTTACTTGGTGGGTCGCTACAAATCCCTGAAACAATTAAAATAGTTAATCTGGCTTAAAGTGGATTCCCTTTAAGTCTCTAAATGTAGCCTACGTTGCCTACTTTTTATATGTCTACGATTTATATGTCTTTCATTTGTCTTTAGAAATAAAAATGTGGCAAGACATTTGTAAAAAATGGACGTTTCTTGCAGTGTTACTGGTCTGGTCACGTTCAGAGCTGGCTCCGTGTAGCATCTGCACTAAAATTATGCCTGAATTGATGAGGGCAATTTCATAGGGAAGACGAAAAGGGGAAAAAATACCCATGTGGGGGTGGGGGTTGTGATTAGGAAATTTCTTTTTTTAGGATCAGGCGAGTAGGGCGAAACCATTGAATAGCAGAAGCAAACGCAAACATATTTATAAGAATAAGAATCATATAGCCTACTATTGGCGTCCTCTTTTCTAGTGTCCTCACGCTGAACAGCAGACGCACACGTGTAGAGCAGACCCTCAGACTATAGTGCGGCAAGCTGCTGAATGGTTAGATTTTATTAATGGTGTCTCAGGAAAACTTCACAGAAGCTTCACGGAGAGCCGTAACAAAGAAAAAAACACAAAAAAAACAGGTTGCAACAACTGCTGCCATGTACGTGTTCAGGTTGCTCTCCTGTTTTGATTTAGAGCTCCATCAGCAGTAAGTGTGAAAGAAACATCTGTCCACATTCAAAGATAGGCTTTATTTAATGTATCACTTTCACTGTGAAATGTAGGATAAAACAGAGCATATGCTGATTTACAGAGGGATGGAGACATGACCAGATGCAAGTCTGACGTGTAGGCGTGAACCAAACGCTCTCTAAAACGTTGGATCACATAACTTAGGGGGTCCCGCGACAATAAACCTCATTCCCGAAAACCGAAGTTCAATGTGTGCAGAAATAATTCATAAGTCGGACAAATAGTAAACCCTTCCACACCATCTCTGACATTACTGGGAAAGCAAAACACACAACACTATTCTGCAGCAGGCGACGCGGCAATGGCTGTGCACAACGCAGGCAGTCATCCTGTAAATATTTCCGAGCAGAAAAACATAACAGCGGAGCGAACACTCAATTGTTTTCCCTGCTTATCTCTCCGGGACAGTATCCTGCTTTTTTGAAGGCAGGGCTTTCTGTGACACACAGCTTCCTTCTCAACCTTCTCAACAGCGGTGACTTCACTTCCCAAATTTAGAGGAAAGAAAAAACTCAATCCGGTAAAAGTGTCTCTTTCTCTCCGCCACATACCGGGGGCTGGAATTAATTCAGGAGCGTGTCATGTTTGGGATATTGTCGGGGTCCGCTGAAAATTGCGCAAAATGGACGGAACTATTAAGGTAAGGGTGGAGAACGGGGTGTATGAGTTTGTGGGAGACTGCTTTTTCGGAGTTGCGCCTCCTTTTTTTAAGCAATGGGTTGAAATGCCCCTGTGTGTCGGTCTGTGAGCTGGGACCTCCAATCTGACGACGATGAGCGGCTTTTTTCTCTTGGTTTGAAAGCGGTAACCAGATTTCTTTCTTTTTCCCCTCTTTCTTTGAAAGTATCCACTTTGCTTTTTCGATAAGCTGCCCGGTTGCGAGGATTCGCTACTGTGTGGATTCAAGGCTAAATCAGAATCACGCTTTGGATTTTGGGGACCAAGCGCACAATTACGCACGTCTGGAAAAACAAAAAGGAGTGGCTATTTGTTTCAGGCAACACGCGGTATAGCCTACTGTACTTTCATATAGGTATAAGTAAAACACGAGTTCAACGATTTGGTTATGTCTGGGCAGCGGGGATTGAGCAATAGCCATGACTGGATGTACCGCTGGATACGATGTGTCGAGCTGCGCAACAGCGGTGTGGCACATCGCCCGGCTCGGTCCGAAGATCCTGTCGTGGGTCAAAAAACTGTGATGGTTTGGTATTTACACAAATAATAACCTTTCTCTCTTTGTTGCTGTTGCTGTTGATTCTTGTAACTTCTCTCCCTCCGTCTCACAGATAGTTTGGTCAAAGTGTAAGGAAAGCTGTCATTTGGTAACTTTGTGCGCTTAACTGCTGCAGTTTGCAACACTTCAAACCACAAGCCTTCACAATGATACCTTGGCTCGCTCCCTATGTGGTTACACAACTATTTTGAAATGTCACGTTGGTAGTCAACGGCGCTGGTCTACATTAACACTGGCTACTGGTCCCCCGACAGTCAAACTCCGGATGCATTATGACTGCAGCCACCAGATGTTGAATGGCAAGTCCCGATGGATTCACCCTGCGATGCGTTCAGTCTGTGTCCTCCGGTTAACACGTGTGAGCTCAGAAGAAGGCAACGTCTGCATTTGCCGAAAAGTCATGCGACTTGTTTTGATTTTTGGACGTTTAAAAGTAGCGGATTTGTGGCGACTGGGTGTGGTGTGACTTTTAGAAAAGTGTAAACGTTGGCCAGACAAAAAATGTCAGGCTGCATATAGTCACTTAAATCCCGCCACAACGCTGTGGTTGTTTTATAGCGTGTCGGGGGTGAATGCCATGCTGAAGGAGGACACGGACGTCTCACACTTGATATTTGTAACAAAGCAAGACGTTGTGACAATTAATGTAATCATAATTGGATCCTTGGGTATGAATGACCTAGCTGCTAGCTGCATTCATGCTCGCTAAGAGAAAGGAAGGGCTCTCTAGCCATGAGAGCTTCCTGTTCAACACAATCTTTTCCTGACAGGTTTCCTCTTCCTCCTTAAACAAAAGGCAGGAGTGCCCCCCACCCCATTGGGTGGCTCCTGCTAGATGGCTGTGTGTGAACGTCAAACAATCACACGTGTAGTCTGGATGTGGAGCTATTTCATATATCCAGGCCGCTCCAGACGCGTCGTGACGCATTTGGAGAGACAGACTTGGCTGATGTAAACAGAACAGAGGTGGCTCCCAGCAGGTGTCACACTCACACAATGACTATAATGCTGCCTGCAGTTTAACAGCTGAGGCATGATTTATTTGAAGTTTTTTTTCGTTTTTAAGGACCCTTTGTTTTACTCACAACTGGTAAAACGTTTTTAGTGATTATGTTTAGATTATGTTCTTCTTGAGAAAATCATATGAATTGTTTAAGAGTGGCACACAGCTATTGGACAATTATCTGTGCACACTGTGAGGCAGACAGAAAACTGAGTGTAACCACCTGTAGCTCCCACATGTGTGTGTTCCCCACAGATACTGGAAAGAAAACACAGACGCTGGTCTGGCACTGGTCTGTCATCCTTTCAGCTTCTCTTCATGAGAGTGATGTGCTCCTATTTTTAAAACACAGTGCGCAATCTTGATAGGCACAGACCACTTGCCAATCATGGTTTCAATTGTACAGGCTGATATGTCACTGTAAATGTAACGTGCAACAGTTATAATCCTTGACTAAGCCCTTATCAGGCTGCAGTGAGACATTCCCTCACTCTTCTACACTTTATCATCCACAGACTAGCTGGTGTGCTCTGCTCAGATAGTGAGTCCTGCTGCCAGGGTTCGGACTATGATGGATCCACTGATGAAATCACTGGAAAATCTAATTCAGGCGAGCTGGTTAAATACTCTGGAGAGAGCTTTTTCATCCACCCATAGAGTAGTATTTTTTAATGTAGTAGTTTATACAAACGTTTGTTTTGTATATTATGTGCTATAGGTCTTGCTTTTTCTAACTGTGTGTGAAGAAAAATGTAATATATTTATCTCGTGTTGACAGTTTGACATGTCAATCCACTTGACCACATTGTTAAAACACATAGTTAAAAGGTTGATTAAAACGCGTGTAGCTGTCACATAGTGGATCCCTTCTGTATAAGCACAGCCAGTAGTGGATCTGTGGCATTACAACAGAGGGCACTGTAGTGCAAATACAAATTTAAAGCCTTTTCCACAGCAAACGTCGCCATAACCTCAGATGATAAAAGGTAAAGAGCGAAGACTTCACCTTTCATTTTATTTTATTAGATCAGTTTTTATGCAAAGTACCTGCAATGGCTTCAAATATTAATTAAAATGCTTTTAACTTTAGTAATTAGATAATCAAATTCTATAATTTGCAAAACATTTTAGTCTTGCTGAGGTTTGTTATTTGAGAACTCAGATGTACTCAACATATGCAGCATCCTCTCTTTTCTCTCAATTTGTTTGTAGCTTGTAATGTATAAAGCAACTATAATTGCCATAAAAGACACCTGGGTTGAGATTATTGCAATTAAAGCAAATTCTTAGGTGTTTTTTTAGTGTTAAAATGGAGTTTGTGAAAGAGCATCATGCCATTTAAAGTCACTGTGTTTTGGTGTATGCGTATATATACCACATACATATTATAGTCAACCGCTAGGAATGGGATGATACTGAAGTTATTTGAGATCATGAGGATTTTGCTTTCATAAAAGTAACATTTTAGAGAATGCAAACGGCTACATGTTGGAAATACTGATCAATGAATATCAAGTAGCATTTTCCCCCTGAAGCAGATATGTGGCATTTTGGAATGAAATCATTCAGTCCTCGGGAATTAGACACGTCTCGGCCTAAGCTGTGCCATCAGATCCTATCAAATCCAGATGTGCAGCTTAATCCTCAGCAGACGCATATGACTGTGATGATTTCACTTGATTTTCTGACTTTGTGTTTTTTTTTATTTGTTTGATTGTTTTTTACAATGATGGATGGAGCAATTCTAACAAAGGCTGACTAATCAAGTTATTGTGTAGCAGTATCTACATTCTGTGCCAGCTAAAATATGCCTGTCACAGGTTTAAGATGGTGACATTGCCTAACTCTGTTCATTGACAAACAGTAAGCAGAGACATCTGTATGTTAAAATGTAACCTATGAAGTACATAATCCAAGTCATTTCACGAGGAGCATGTTGGAAACCACGTAATATCTTGGCCAGCGCTGAGTTTCTGCGTTTGTTTTCTTTAATAAACTTACATTGCTCCAGCTGAACCACAGCAGAGGGGTCAGTGTAGCCATGACCCCCCTTCTGCTTCTGTTGAGTCTTCGGCTGTGGAGGGAAGCCCAACGCTCAGACAAGACAGACACATTAAGGCATGACAGGGGATTTTTGGGTCCAGTAAAGTTAAGAGGACACTGATAATGGGCGAGAGAAAATGACTAAACAACCAGGAATCTGGGAATGTTTGTTAGAATATTTAAAATTATCAGCACACACAGTAAACTTGAAAATCTGAGGAGCAATTTTTTTGTTTTATCTGTGAACCAATGGGTCATTAGTGGTAGAACAGATATACGGATTGACTGATAATGTCAGTAAACCAGTATGGCGGTGTCGCCTAAGCTTACAACTCTGTCTTACTCCACTGTGGGCATGATTGAAGTCACCCTAACATCAACAGGAAGCTACAGTTGCTACGTGGCCTGTAAATACAAACTACTGAGGATGCCAGACTGCGATATGACCAATAACTGCACATAATTGCTGTAAACAAAAATACACAAGGATGAAAATTTTACATCACAAGTATCTGGGCAGTGTCAAATGAGAGATGCAAGTTGTATCTGCTCACGTCTGTGAGTGTATTCTTATCACATGACTATGTCTTCCCGTTTGAAACAGCTTGACACTTTGGGAAACAACCCCCACGCGCGAGATAGATGAGAAGATTAATACCACTCTCATATCTGTTAAATATGAAACTACAGCCAGGAGACAATTAGCTTAGCTTAGCATAAAGAAGCAGGAGGGAACAGCTAGCTTGGTCCTGTCCAAAAATACAGATATTCTGCCAGCCAGCAACTCCAAAACTCTTTAACAAATGTTTCATTTCTGTAAGTTTCAGACAAGCAGCAGACGTAAACCTTGTGTCATTTTTACACTTAATTACTTTTATATGTTATTATTATTATTAAATGTGTAATTAGTGAGCTTTAGAAATGTTGGTAGGTGTATTTTGTTACAGCTGAATATAGGCTTGTTGTTTCCCTCTGCAAGCTTTATGCTAAGCTAAGCTAACCAGCTGCTGGCTATAGTATTTTTATAATTATAAATGGACAGACTTAGGAGTACTATCTATCTGTTGCTCGCATACTAGCACTTATAAAGTGAGTTAAGGAAGACATACAACGTATTTGTTCCTTTCACCTACAGGAGGCGCTATCAGTGGTGAGTGAAGACCAGTCCTTATTTGAGCCTCCGTACGCTGCTGCTGCCCCACTCCCCAAGACAGACATGACTGCATCTGGCACACAGGACTATGGCCAGACCCACAAAATAAACCCCCTACCCCCACAGCAGGAGTGGATCAACCAGCCAGTGCGGGTCAATGTCAAGAGAGAATATGAGCACATGAATGGATCCAGGTATGACAACCACTTCCTTGTGTCTCGCCTTCTTTAGTGTTCAGTGAGATAGGAGTTTATATCTAACTTTATTTAATATACTGGTGTTAGACATTTGGTGTTCAGCACTAGAGCAGCTGCTATGAAAATTGTCGTTTGTCATTCAACAGGCCGTTTATTTACCACAACAAACCTTTACTTTTTCCTTTTAATATTCGGTATATGTGGCTCTGACCAATGTAGGGCTTAAATATTGCCTGCCAACTTCAATGTCTGGAAAAGAAAATCCAACATCACCCAATGGATCTGCTGATAATATTTTTACAACTTTCTTGTACGTGTGTTTGTGTAGCAGGGAGTCTCCAGTGGACTGCAGTGTGGGTAAATGTAATAAGCTGGTGGGGGGCAATGACACAGCTCAGATGAACTATGGAAACTACATGGATGAGAAGAATGCCCCTCCCCCCAACATGACCACCAATGAGCGGAGAGTCATTGTACCTGCAGGTAAGAATAGCTTTTTGACCACTAGTGTAAAGTTGAATACAAAAATGTAAATATGTGTGTATTTGTATAAACACTGCATTTTTATACAGGTGAAAATTGTTCTAGGTTTTTTTTTTCTGTGCTACTGCTGTGATTACAGACAGAATCACTCTTCTGTTTTGGTATAATTTGCCAATGCTGTAAATGTTTTATGAGTCCAATTTTTATTTAGCTGGTTCATGGGGTAAAGCATTGTTCCAAAGCATTGTTCCAATGCTTTACGTCACTCATGGGAGCACGGCTGAATGCATGCAGGTAGAGATTCCTGTTTGTCTGCCAGACCTATATATTTCTTTACTGTTTTCATGAATTTGATCTTCCAGTATGTGAAATAACAAGGTTCAGGGAGTAACAAGTGCAGTTTCAGTGTTATAGCCTTCAGAAAAGAAATAAGAAGTTAATTACATTGTTACACTTAAGCCAGAGAACCAAAGAGAATGACTGTATTTTCCCCAAAATGAACACATGTAATTCATTTAATCAAAATTCAAAAGGAGCCATGGCATTTTTTCCATTTTGGTGGCTATTCAAGTGTTAGTGCTCATCTATTAACCTAATAGGGGTTCAACATAGAGGCCACTCCTTAACCACAAGTGGTAGGTTTGGGTTCAGTTTCCAGACTGGCTGTACAGTAAATCAGATGTGGGTCAGGTGTTCTTTGCAAATGCTGTGTACAAAACGTATGACGTTTGAACAATCACAGAATGGATTTCAGAGGGAATACTACTCTGTGAATTTTTTTTCACCTGAAACCTAATATGAGTTATCCCATTCAGGTAAATCTTGTTCATATGGTTTGAATAATACAAAATATTTTTACAACTATCAGAACAAAGTCTACTACTGACACAACATTCTGTTTCCAATTTGTTCATTTCTCCCCCTTCCTTCACCTTACTCACATATGAGGCTCTCCCAACTCTGTCTTAACTTCCTTCCTCTTCTTCTTCCTGCAGACCCGTCGTTGTGGTCCCAGGACCATGTGCGCCAGTGGCTTGAGTGGGCCATCAAGGAGTACGGCCTGTTAGAGATCGACACTGCCATGTTTCAGAACACAGACGGCAAAGAGCTCTGCAAGATGGGAAAGGACGACTTCCTCCGGCTCACCACCATGTACAACGCCGAAGTGCTTCTCTCTCATCTCAATTATCTCAGGGAAAGTAAGTACACTTTGTGCAACTTAAGTGTAAGGATAAACAAAGAGGCAAATCATGAGGAACAATGGATGATAGTTGATAAATGGTTTATTGGAACAAATATTGGACTGCAGGAAAACTTGTTTGACAATAGATTGATGAAAAACAGAACATAAAAAAAGGTTCAACATACTTAAGACATTTAGATTTATTTTCACTACATAAGGACAGTAATTTTAGGGAACTGAGCTCTTGGTATTATTATTGTACATCCTGCTGTTTGTGCACTGTTTCTGCACTGGCATCAATCCTTGCCAAAGAATGGAAGTCATCTTTCAGTGAAGACACAAGCCTCTTTTCATATACTTTTTTTTTTACTTTTAATGAGATGTGAGAGTGAAAAAAATGCCAAACTCGAGGAAACAACATGACACTTTTCTTGTCACCGCACTATACTCATATTACCATCTATAAACAATGAAATAGCTTTTTACTGGAAACTCATTTCTCTATAATGGCTACACAGTATTAAGCAGAGCTGTGGAAACCAAGGCGGCTTTCTTTCCCTTCTCGAGATAACCATCGACTACATCCCCCACTTGACTTTGCAACGCTTTATTCCACGTGGTCCAGAAAGATGAAGCCCAGGTGCATTGCCTCAGGAATCACGCTAGGCCTATGTGTTCAGCACAGCAAAGAAAGTTGATCTGCAATTTGCAATGGAGGCAACTAAATTTGATCCTCTTACCTTTGAAGAGTTCCTCGGTGCAATCCTGCATCATATGTTTCGGCAGGGAAATGTGGCCAATTTTCTGAGGCAGTATGCAAATTACATTTTAATATAAGATGTAATATCTGGCATGGCTATTGGTTTAAATACAAAGTGATGTCTAGTTCAGACCATAGGTATGTCCACTGTTTACTATAAAAATAAGCAGATCCTGAGTAATGATTGCTGTACATACAGAGGACAGTTTGTCCCATTTTTGAATTCTTCGCATTCTGTACCTTAATATAGTGAGAGTGTCTCCTGTAGCTGCAGAATATCATGACACCATGTTGGGTGGAGTGACTGATGCCTTAACTAAATTTAACATTACTCCCAAGAAATTGCGATGGGCCTCTGTGTGATGTAATGGGAACTGTATTTTGTGGGTGTCAACAGTTTTCTCTATGCATGGTGTCTGGGCAGAGAGAGATGCTTGTCATGAGCATAACAGCCTCATTGTGCAGCTCTGCAGCGGGTGGATCTGTCTCACCGCCACTGGGCACACTCCGCAGAGCAGTTTTCATTATGGCCACTGGCTGCGGGACTTAGCCACGGCTTAGGCGTGCTGCACCGCAACTCTGCCCATTGCTGCCCTTTTTTTGATTTAGACCTTGTGTGTTTTGGAGACAGAAGAGATGTCTCGAGAATCCTCTCCACTTGCCAGTTGAAATTGCTTTGGATCCTTTCCCGACAATGAAAAAGATGAATGCTCCCGTCCCATTCCTGGACTGAGTGACCTGTTTTGGGTTTTTCTCTCTGAGAAGCAAGCAGTGTATATTATTGACACTGGGAGCCTAAGGGCGAGAGGAACCATGTTAGTAAATGAACGTCTAAGGAAGACTGAAAAGGAGGAGGAAGAGGTGGAGGAGGAGGAGGGCTGAGGCTTTATGCAGACCCTGCAGGGCTGGTGATTTGGAAACTAAAGCCGTTCTCTCTTTTTTACCCCGCAGCACAAACAAACACAATCATAGACGAGGAGTAACCCCGTCCAGAAAATAGAACTCTGGCTTCACTCACGAGAGCTGGAGCTGGGCCGAGCTTCCAGAATACAGAAAAAGAGACAGGGAGGGAAAAACTGAGCCAAGTCCTGGAAGTATTAGTGATTACAGGTCACGTGATGTCTTCCTCCAACCCCATTCACTGCTCTTTCCTATATTACCTGCCATCCTCCTCCAAAAATGGATGGTCCAATGGATGGGTTACGGCAATCATTTCATACACATCTGTGTGCATCATGTGTGCCTTTGGTTCTGTTTATTGAATCTCTGATTAACATTCCACAGCATCATTAAGCCCTGTATGTACACTCGGCACGGGGCAGGGACACACTTCCTCACCCTACAGCCATACCATAACGAAACATTCCTGCCACGTCACGCACCGAAATATTGCTCAGACACCCACACTGGTGCAACCGCGGGCACAATCTGAACATCTGTCTGGCTACCCAGCTGCTTACAGTAACAAGGGTAGTTGCCCATGCATTATTTTGGCCTCACTGTTGGTCACTTATCCAGATTTTTATAAGTGATGGCCGCCCGCACCCCAATGTGCTTTCAATTTGGGGTGCAATTTGAGAATTTGTTCAAATTAGTCTGTCAGGGAGGGACCGCGGACTGTTTGCTTTATCGCACCCATGTAGGTCGGTTTGATACCACATGTGCTGGAAACGGAGCGGAGCAAAAAAACCTCAGACAACGAAGGGCTATATCTTCCAACACAAAGATGCGAGAAGAGAGAGAGAAATAGAGAAGGGAGAAGTCAGATTTGAAAGCGGGAGTGAGGAGGGAGAAGTAACGAGACAGACAACTGAGAGCAAAATCTACTGTGGCTGTAAAGAAACATAATAGTAGAAATTGGATGAAGAAATATATCCATGCCAGATTGATTTTACAGTAGTTATTTGAGGACAAGGACAGAAGGGTGTGAGCAAGAGAAGCAGTTATAGAAAGCGAGTGTGAATCTAAAAAAAAGAAGTTGGGGGGGTGAACTATTTTTTAGAAGTGTGTGGAAATGGTCCGAGGTGGTCATGATTGAGTGCCGTTGGAGAATAGCAAAAGTTCTGTTTCCCAGCTGTCGTCGTTGCTTGTGTGTCTGGGCGGATTTACAGTGAGGGAGTCAAAACAGAGAGAGAGAGAGAGAGAGAGAGAGAGAGAGAGATAAGTCTGGGCTTCTGCATTGCTGCTGCTCGCGCCGGAGTGGGGGACATTCTCGAGCCCTCAATAGTTTATACAGACCATAAACATCTGGGCTCGAAGGCTGAGTAGGGAAAAAGGAGGTCTGGAGAGCTCTTTCTCTTTCTCCCTTTCTCTCCCTCTCTCTCCTCTTTCTCCCCTCACAACATTTTTATTGAGCTCCCCTTGCATTAGTTCTTTCTATTGGCAGATTATCACTGGTGCAGAGGGGTTCAACGGCCTGGCTCTGCGCCCTTTGCTGTTAGCTGTCTGCAGTTAGCCACCATTACAGAGCATTTTGCGGCTGCTCACTTGACTGCTGGGGTTCAGATACTTAACACTACAGTGATTTATGTGCATATGACATTAGCATAAGTGGAGGTGGATAATAAGCAGTTGCTATTCATGTAAACTCTGAGATGAGCTCAGTTGTAATTTAAGATAGATGCTTAGGGGTCCATAATAATTGTACTATTTTAGCCAGTGATGTTTTTTAATGTTAATTCCAACCTTTTTTAATTCTTTCTTTCTACAATACCTGTGCATGCCAACTATATGGTTAAGGTGAGGGGAAGATTTGGTTATGGCAAACAAACTATGGTTAGGGTATTGTTATGGTTATGGTGTACTCCAACAGAAGTGCTTGCCAGATGTGTTCAGCAGTAACGCATTACTTGTCTAGTGTTGCAGTAATGAGATTACTATTTTCAGTAGAGAGTAGTGTATGGAATTACAAAATCAGTAAGTTTGTTTGCCATCTTATTAGGAGTTTAATGAAGGATTGATATCTGTTTGGTGGCCCATCAGCTGACGGATTGGCACGGTACATGTTAGCTTGGAGCTGTGGGGAGGCAATACGCCTTTTCCAAAAGAGGAGAAATGTAACCCCTGGTGACTCCAAAGTTGTCTCATTTAAATGTTGTGTCTTTGTAGCTGGCCTGCTAACTTTAGCCACTGGTGACCTGCGTCACAACGTTCGGCACATGTGAGCCTAAATTCAGGAAGCACCTGTTTATTGATCATGGTTGGAGGTAACCCCATTTGTAGCCTTGGCACTCATACAATACACAGCAATTCGGTCACATATACTTCTCAGCGTAAACCTTAAAGGGGAAATACCTTAATGTTTGCTTTTACTTGTTATCTGGCAGCTGTTTGCATCTTTAAATGTATTTGTGTGTTTACTGTCTGCCCATCTGACTGTCTCCTGTCTTTTCCTGTAGCAAAATGAATGTTTAAATCAAGTATTTCCCCAGACTGTGCCTGTGGAAGAAGCACCACAGCTCGTACAGCGAAGAAGAGACCAGTGGGGCCAAGTTTGTAGTGCTGCTGCTGAAAAGCTGTACACAGTCTGTGGAAATTCTGGATTTAAACATTGGTTTCACTTGGGCAAAGATGTTCTGGCCTGAGTAATTATTTTACTTAAATTAAAACTTTTTAGGTAACTTGCCCAACACTACTTACAAACAATGGTATTTTGACAATATGGGCGTCAGCTGAGAAAACGCTTACATGGGTTGTTTTGGAAGGCAGCAACTAACATGCGCACTATGTAAGGCAGGTATGAAGCCGGGCAGTGGGGCTCCTCGGTGCAGCTTCATCCTATTGTGCTAAAAGGATGGTTTACTGTTGGCTGGAGCCTATTTGGCCTCCAGGTGCCAAGATGCCCAAAACTGGGTGACTGGGACCCTCAGTTTGTTGACAAAGCTCAGACCACATGTTTCAAGCAGTGGTATCATATAGCTCTACAGAATAAACAGCAGAGGCCCAATGGAGGCCAGTCACAATGCTGAACAAGCCCTTAAAGATCTCTGTCAATATCATGGGTGTGGAAAACTGGAGGACAGGGCCTTTTGAAAGAGCTGTCAGTCATAAGAAGGAGAGAAAAGAAAATTGTTTGTGGATGTTATGTAATCTAGCAGACTGTGAACAGATGTGACTGGAGAGGGAAAGAGAGAGTGATGGTCTTAAAGCCAGAACACTGGCCAGTCCTCCCACTGTGCTGTCAGACTACCGGGACATGTTTGTTTTCTGAGAGAGGAAGAAGCCGTCCAAATAAATAGGCAGCACAGCCAAGACTCCCTCCACTAAACTGTCAGCTTGGGTGTCTCTATCTCGCTCCCTCTCACTCTCTCTTGTACAGCAGTCCTGAATTTCTCTGTGGGATGGTTTGAGGTTTTCTCAGCAATGCTGCCTGTTTGCCTGTCTGGGTCAGCCCACATATGTGGCACACAGTAGGAAAAGGGTTAACAGCCTCTTCCTCCTCCCTCCTCTCTCCTTTCCCTCTACCTCTTTTTCTGTCTGTCTGTTCATCTTTCTCTTACACTTTCTCCCTCATTCCAGAGATGGTGCTTTGGTGGCTTGCTTGGCCGTGTGTGCTTACACTCTGCGTGTGGAATTATTTTTGTACGGGGAGCTGCGTTTGATTGCTGTGCAGGGACCCTGCCTCATACAATGGCTCCCCTGTTCTGAGGCCCCCAGGTTTCTAAACTAGACCCAGAGCCTTGGGGGTGCCGTGGAGTAGGTAGAACTGGGAGGGGTGGGGTGTTGGGAGGTTAGAATACATTTGTGGAGCACCCCCCCCACACACACAAACACACACACACACACACACACACACACACACCCTTCCCCTAAAAAAAACAGACCCCAAGTCTGCCACCATGGGCCCCTTCACCCCCCAACCTCACCACAGCGAGTTAGGTAAGGGTCCTGGATCAAATCTTAAGAAAATATCGCAAATACATTTTTGCTTTTGAGTTTTTCGTTCTTTTTCAGATTGCCCCACTCAGAAAAGGTATCTTCCCTTCTCAGCAGCTCTCCGTAGCCGCCTTAGTGCTAAATTGTAACACTCCCCATGTAGTAGCTGCTCTTGTGTTTTCTCTGTGCATTTTTGGCTCTGTTTTTCCACTCGCTGATTTATGCCTGGGGGCAGCTAAAATTAAGAGAGCATTTTGGTGCCGCCCAGGGTGCCTGTGTAAGTGGAGGAATGCAGCGCAGAGTTCTGCTCCATAAGGTAAAATGAATAGGCAGACATATGCAGACTCTTGCCTCCTTGACTATTATTCAGGAGTAGGGTTTGCAGTTAAAAAGCTGACAGGCTATGCCATTTTTTCCTACATTTAAAGGACTGATCGTGTGCTGGATTGACTTTTATTTGGGAACAGATTTATGTGTCATGAATTATTTTCCTTCTGAGGTTATTTTCTAAGACAAAACAGGAACACAATTAAAGAAATGAAAAGGGCTCTATAGTGCTGCTTCACAATAATTGAGCTGAACCATCTACTGCCACCTGCTGGCTATTGTTATACCTCGTCACAGACTTTAGAGTAGGGGTACACTAGGTTTACTATGATCTACAATTTTCATTACAACATATTAATCATGATTAATCACAAATGTAAATGTTCTGCAAGATTTCATATTCTAAACCAAATACTCGTAAAAATACTTGAGCTAATGCTGAACCTTATACGTGCAATAATGTGTACTGTTAATAACTGGATGCAAGAATGTATGAACATTTGCATATTTGTTAACAGTTTTTATGAAATAAAGTCATTCGTGTGTCTTTATGCATTACATTACTGGTGGAAGAGACATTGTTTTGCCTTTTTGTAACTCTCTTTTGTCTCATTTTATAACAGGTAGCTCATCATTATCCTACAATACGCCATCTCACACAGACCCATCCCCACGTCTGGCTGCCAAAGAGGGTAGGGGCAAAACATTATTCTTTATGCTTTATCCTAATATCGATCTGTGTGCGTATATTTGGATTGATATAACTGTTTTATATCAAGGGAGCAAGGTGAGATTGTTAGACTACCTAAAGATAAAGGGGATAATGGAACACAAAAACAGAGATAAAAGAGAAATTTAAAAAACCTGTAAAAGACACAGCAGATACACACAGCAGACACATTGAGTATACAGAGACCATTCACACAAATCCAAAGCACATGCAGTCACTGATTGCCACTGACAAAGCTCTGTGCAGGTGCACCTTTTGTGTTGTTAAGAATAATATGAACCAAGCTGCTACAACAGACCGTGCTATTCAGAACCGCTACCTGAGCACTGTGACAACACATAGTAGCTCAGAGAGGTGATAGAGGCATATTAACAAGAAGACAAAGGCTGTGTGCTGATGAGCTCTATCCACAGCAGCAGGGGCGAGAACAGACGGTGAATGTGGAGATTATGGCAAAGAAGCGACACGCAAGACATGTGAATGAGGTTGTTTGTTGGACAGACAGGCATCAGAGACAGGTGCTGAAGCAACAATGTGTTCGGTAAACATGGCAGGACAGCTTGATTGGCTGCTTCAGATCAGACTGGAGTGAAAAGGAGTGAATGTGTGTGACTCTCTACTGTGTGTATGTAAGTGAATTAATGACAGAACGTTAAAGGGAGAGTAACCGTATAGTATGCTAAAGGGAGTTTTGTAATTAAAATTATAGTGTTGAATGATAAACTTGCCACTTTTTATACATTTTGCACTACAAAATTCATCTCTAGTAGTTTACTTTGTTTATATCACTATTTGTTTATGAAACAAACAATGCAAACAAGTGATAGAGTGAATGCTGGGTACAGGCCTGCAAAAGAATCCATCTTAATATACAATTTAATGTAACACTTATTCTATATTTTGAACAAGGGGAAAAGACTGTATATTAGTTTAGGAGATTCCACTTGTTTTGAACACAACTCATACTCAAAAATGGAATTAAATGCACTTTCTTTTTTTCAAGATATTGACTCTTAAAAGGCACATTGCCGAAACAAATGGGAAGAATAGGGATCTGCTCACCTTATCTTGAGATTTGTCATCTGTCCATTTTTGTAAATTGTGAATAAGATTAGGGGTGAATGTTAGCATAATATGTATTAATATAGACATTTTTATAATGTGAGCTGCTTGGTGTCTTAGCTGACCAAAAATGACTTGATCCTATTTGCTCATTGAACCTGCACTGACAAATCTGTAATAAAGTGGAAATGCAGCAACCAAATGAGAGCTGTTGTAGCGTTGGTAATGTTGCACCAGTAATATTCTTGCAAAAGCCAAGCTGAGTTTCTAAGAACAACGCCCAGAGCAGCTCAGGATGATTGTCTCGCTTCCTCTGGATACCTTTTCACTCTACAAACATTATTATGTGCTGACACAACACGAGCTAGGCGAAGCCTGCACTGCGTATCTGTAAAAAAAAAGCTACACATCCTTTACATCGGCTATATGGTGTCACCACTAGAGACGGGAGAAGGACTGCAATAACAGTGATAGGCTTGCTCACAGGATGAGGGGCCCTATCAAGGCAGGATGAGAGGAAACACTAGGTCTGATAAGTGTCAGAGAATGCCCTCTGCCTCTCTCTATCTGCCCCATGTGGTGAGCATTAGCTGGCCATGTACTTGTTCTCGTTAATATCAATAGACCAATGGGCAGGCCAGATAAGATTCTGCTCAGTCACCCCCGACCCCGGTCTTCCTGGTTCTCAGCGCCAGGTATTTGGACTGGCAGGAATAAAGGGTCACTCCCTTCAACAGCATTTCCCTTTCACAAGAGGTGATCTATTATGGGCTCCTGTAACATCGACTGTGCTTCTAGTTGTGTCCCGTGATCCCAGCACACGTACAGCTTATAGCTGAGGAAAACCTTTGTCTCCAACAGTGACGTTTCAAATATTAGGAAATACAACTATCAGATTGATACCCGTCCAATTTAAAATGAATCACTCTGTTTTTTAAATATTTGTATACAGCCTAAAATGATGCAACTAATTAACAGCATTCATTACAAAATGTTATTTTTATGCAATATTAAGTAAACAGGTGAAACAGGATGGAGAAGAAAAGCATCACAATTGTAGTGGGGAGTTTGTGACTCAACAATAAAAGTAGTCTTGCTTCAGGAGAAGCCTTTATCAACATTTTCTCAGATCAGCTTTGCCAGATGTTCAAGTTCATATTGCCTTTAGAGAACAGTCAAATACCATTCAGGCTCTTTGGGGTAGAGTAAGCACGAGCATGCAGCAGGAGACAAACCTTAATCTGCTCCAGACTCTGTGGTGTAAAATGCAATGTTATGAATAAAAGAGAGCATATAAAACATGGAATGCAGCAGCTATGAAAGGGTGCGTGTGTGCGTCTGTGCCTCTCTGTGTGTCTAAAGTCTGTGTCTACTATTTGCCTGTGGATAGGCATGTGTGTGTGGGTTGGTTCCTGAATGTCTTAGTGCAGCGTGTGTTACAGTATGCATTTACATTGCTTTTGATCGTGTATTTTGTGTGTATATATATATATATATATATATATATATATATAAAAAATACATGGTTTTATCGTGGTGTTAAAATTTGCATGTGATACCGCTTCTTTCCCTGTGCTGAGTCTTTGTCCCCTTTTAAAATTATTTTTTTCTGTTTGTGTCACTGTTGTGAAATTTTGGATTTATATATAATTCGCAGCAAGGACACTCATATTCTCTGCAGCTTCTCAGCGAATGAGGAAAGATGATGAATCACCTCTGTGAGTGTATTTATTTAGCTGCAAAGTCAAAATGGCAATTTGTGTGCAAGCTGTCATACATTTTTGACTTCCCATTGCTTCAGTTTGCATTTTGAAATGAAAGGAAAAAATGAATGAAAGACGCAATTCTTTAAGATAAAACCAATGGAAAAAGGTCACCTGATAACGTTGCATGTGGCTTTTGCTCTTGCATATGCATGAATATGTATATCTGTGTGTGTAGCAGTGTTGCAGTCTCCTGTTGCTCTGAAAGTTTTTTCACCTGATGCTTCTCTGTTCTGGCGCACCCACTGCCTCCTCACCGTGTCTAACTCCTGTACTTTGCCATTGTTTCCTCCTCTTATGGCTCCTTCCTCACACAGATGGCTTTTAAAGCACCTGCATTACTGGCATAAAAAAAAAGGTTTACCCTGTCTGGGTCTCTCTAATTGGCTCAGACTCTAGGTTAAGAACAGTCCACAACTTGACTCTTTTCTCCTCTCTCTCTCCATCCCTCAAAACTCAGTTGTCCTTTGTCCATTGCTCTCTATGTCTCTCTGCCTCTCTCTCCCTCTCCCTGTCTTGCACTTGGGCCTTGTTTTGACTAACTGGTCCTGCAGTCTAAGTCTCCCAGGAGCGTGCACCACACCCCAGACCAGAGTGGAAACTGGCTCAAGTCACAGTCAGAGGAAGGCCTGGAAAAATGAAGGCGGGAGGGGGGCTGGGGGCTGGGGGGGTGGGCGGGGGTTGAGGCTGCTCTGTGTGTGTACATTCAGACTGTTTCTGTGTTTGTGTGGCTGGCTCACCCTGAGTACCCCCGACCACTCGGGCTTTGTACATTTAACCTCTGCTGCTTCTTCCTTCTTTTGCACTTCCACTTCCCCATCTTTCATGAGGTCAAATTAACCCCAAAATGGAGTGATTATTTTGGTGAAAATTTTGAATTGTGAATTCTCACTTGCATTCTGGTAAAGGCAAAATAGTTTTGGAGGTTAATGTAATCTGCTGCCAACGACTACACCAACTATCTAAGAGATGTGAATGTGTCCTTATTACTGGACATGTCCTCCAGCGCATACCAGACAGTAGCTGGATTTGCTGCCATTGTTTTCTTTTCAAATTCCAAAGTTTTGTTTCATCTGTCTTTTTTTCTCCTCCTCCCTCCCTTAAATTTCTCCTTCTCCTCTTTCTCTTAAGCCTTTTTGTGCACTTAGTCTCTCGATTTCCTTGTTCAACAGTCTGCTTCTCAATTATCTCTTTTTCTCTTTCCGCGACTCCTTCAGCCTCTCTCTCATCTCTCCTTCATTTGTCTCTGCTTCTCCCCCACCATCTCCTCTCCTGTTTGTAACCCCTCTCTGCATGTATGGAGGTAGCCCCGTTGTGGGTATTTTTTTGAGGTGGTGGAGAGTGGATGGTTGGGGGTGTGGGGGGTGGGCGTGCTGGCGGTGAGTAGAGGGGAAAAAAGGGCCAGTAAAACAAAGAGAGGTTGTCTGCAGGCGAGGCAGGCAGGAAACGCAAGTCTCCCAGGACTCTCCCCCAGTCACTGCTCCTTGGCTGTCCTGCTGGCCCTCACCAGATTGAACCTGACAGCCCTGCTGAGCCACGGCAGCCCGCTTGTTATTTGTCCCTCTTCTCCCCGTTTTTGTCTTTCTCTCTCTTTTATTTCATGCTTTTGATCAAATTGAAATTTATCCACTTTTCTTTTGCTTTGTTGCAAACTCACATCCTTCTTTATACTTCATACATATGTTTTTGCAGTGCCACTGGTACCATATTGCACTTTTACTCAATTTTGAATATACCTCTTTTCTGCAGACAGGAATTGGCCCTTTGCAGAAATGTCAGGGGTTAAAAGTTGAAAAGTTAGAAATTAGTGAAAAGATCAAGAGGTCCCTGAGCAGCAGGCAGTTCCGATTGGTGGACATTCTGCTAGTAAGTCCAGATGTCAATCTGTACTGATCCACAGGAGGGCAGTATTGTACAGTGTTTAGGGATGGCCGTGCTTGAGGTGGAAACGGTCAAATGTAATGTCAGTGGACGTTCCTCCCTCTGGTGTGGCTGTATGAGGTGATATGAGTGAAGATGGCACACAAAGCCCAGATGTGTTGTAGTGAAGACAACCACCTCAGTTTGTTTCCGACACTCTTCCAACAACTAATCTTTAAAATGTGTGTTTGCATACCAAACTGCTGGATTTTCCCATGAATTAACATGAATAAGATGAATATGAAAGTGAATATGCTAGTTTTTTTTTTTTTTTCAAACAATTGATGGCCTATCAGTGTGTCAGTTATTTGAAAGTGCTTGGTTTAAATACAATGGAGAATAATAATACACAAAAATGTCTGGCAAACTAACAACTACACCCCCCCACACACTCACTCCTGAAATGTCAAAACATATCATCCTAATGATCTTTTAATATTTATAATAAATAATGGCCAGTTACTGACCAGTTACTGACCTGATTCATAAGATAATTTAGTGTTCACTTAGTTGCAACAGGATTGAGTTTTGCTCTTTCACCTTGTATGTTAAGATTTTCAAATCTAGGGATTCAAACTGCCAACTTTGATTGTCAATAAGCCTGCTTCTCAAAAATCCAGCCTTCACTGATGGGAAATGAACTGCCTCTTGACCTTCTAACAGCTTGCTTATCCACGAAAACCTCTGTCATCACCATTACACTGTTTCTATCTGCTGCCCTCTGGGAGAAACACTGCTGACAAAAAGATTTGCAATGATGATAACGTTATGAATAGTATGTGCCACACAACAGTGTAAGAACAGAATGTAAAATCTATCTGGCCACAGTACGCATCATATTTCCCGCTATTCTGGAAACAGTTTGAACTGTTTTATCCCGCAATAATACAAACCATCAAGGGTGCTGGCCAGGTGCACTGAGTATACCAGGGTGTTTTTGAGACATTGCCAGGGTAACGATACATCCTTTGTTTTATCTGCTTGTAACAGAGTGATTGATTGCTCAGTCAGGTTTGAACCGCAGACACACAGCAGGTAGAACCAATGCAAACTGGGCCCGTTTGGCTGTTTGCCAAGGTTTCACAAAAGCTGCTTGTGTGGGGAGAGGGATGAGGGTGAATATCATGTGCATGAATTGTCTCTGTGTGTCTGTTGAACGTCAATTTGCACCGGCCCCTTTATTTGTGGTCAGAATGTTGCAAGCTGCTCAACCAACTGTACTCAAAGATTGTGTCATCTACACTTAAACCATCACAGCATGCCAAACAAAACCACATTACCATGTCCAGATATCCTGTGAAGAACATCTTGAACCATGTTTTGATAGATTTTGATTTATTGATGCCATTTCTCCTTGTTTTTGCTGTGGCAGTTGCAGTCCTGTGACAGACCAGCACACAAGGAGATGAGACTCTTAGTAACATGCACAAATGCGAATTTAGAGATTGTAATTTAACTAAATTCATTATAAATAATTTTGGTCCAACAAGTGTAGATTTTATAGCCCTTACATGCATCTACTGGTCTTGTGGGAGTTGTACATACATGATTTTGTCACTCTCTTAGAAAAAAGAAACTGGAAAAATATACTTAATCTTTATCTTCCCGTCTCTCCTCTGTCTTTGTCAGATCCTTCCTATGATGCTGTACGGCGGACAGGGTGGTCAAACAACATGCACAGTGGCAAAGGTGAGGGCACAAAAAGTAATTAAAGGGCCTTGTGCATTTCGGACAGGAGAATACTGATGACGTATGGATGACTATAACCTACTAAGATACTACATTTCACCTGATGTGGTGAATTTAACTTGTGTGGAACTATATCATCTGGTATTTTATGAAGGTTAAAACATCCAGATTATTTGCAAATGTTATTTAACACCATAGGCAATTCCAACATCCACACAGTCTAGACATGTTATACAGACTTCTAAAGATTAGAGCCTCTGTTGTCAGACTATGAACAGAAAGTCAAAAGAAGTCAGTCCAGCCACAGACTATTGCCTTATTTACTTTGGACCTCTGCTGATGTGCCCTGAAGTTATGAAGCCTGGTTATCTGTAACCACCCTACTGATTAACCTTTTTATGTCTCTCTCTTGCTCTCTCCCCCTCTCTCTTGCCCTCCACTGTTTGCCCCCACCGCAGGCTCACCGGTGGTTACTCAGAATGTGACCAAGTCCACTGAGCAGCCCAGAGCTCAGCCAGGTATTGGCTTACCTGTTGTCTTTTTTGATCTATGTAGTGTCAGCACAAAGCTAACATAGCTAGCTTAAAGCTAATTCATCAGCATGGATATCGGCTTCCCTCTATGCCAGTTGGCTTGTTAAAGCTTTTTCCCCCTCTTTCTGTTAACAATCAAGCATGATTATTCCACGTTCATAAGATAATTGTATTCTCTAAGATCCTGAAATGTGTTGTTAGTTGCAAGCTGTTAATTTTTGTGATGCTTCTTTAACTGTTGCATTGTTAATGATGCAACAAGTAAGCACAAATCAAGATGAGAAAAATGGCCACAGCCTCAGAAAAGCACAAAATGACAGTGATTCACAAGCAATTTAATAATGGACTGTTTGGAAATCTATCAACAAGCTTTGAGTGTTTAGTAGTGTTTTTCGTTTTGTTTTTACTTCTCAGCCACACGTCTATTTGCATGTGTAATTGGTTTTGCTGGTCAGCTCATTATTTAGAGGGTCGGCAGAGCACAATAATACAAGACTTTACCACATCATGTTCTCTCATTTTGTCAGTGTTTTGCATATTTGGCTATATTTAGTCAACCTGAAACGTGATATTATAAGCAAAAGTTATGTAGAGCATTTTTTTAATTATTATCATTAATTTATATAATCCGTTGCTAAGTGACATGCTTATTTTTTCCATGCTAATTAGTATGGGTAACATACCCTCATTTCACAACAGTGATCAGTGTGTAGACCAACAAAGCTCTCCTTTTGTCCACAGATCCTTACCAGATTCTGGGTCCCACCAGTAGTCGCCTAGCCAATCCAGGTAAGATTGAGCATACTCAATTCTTTACAATGCTTTTGCTAGGCAGAGTTGTCGTGCTGTGAACAGTGAATAATTAGCTGATAGTTTGATGATGTGCCTGCATCTTTAAACACGGTTTGTGTATGTGTCCATCATCAGGTTCAGGTCAGATCCAACTGTGGCAGTTTCTTCTAGAGCTCTTGTCTGACAGCGCCAACGCTGGCTGTATCACCTGGGAGGGCACCAACGGCGAGTTCAAGATGACTGACCCGGACGAGGTGGCGCGGCGCTGGGGCGAGCGTAAGAGCAAGCCCAACATGAACTATGACAAGCTGAGCCGCGCGCTGCGCTACTACTATGACAAAAATATCATGACCAAGGTGCACGGCAAGCGCTACGCCTACAAGTTCGACTTCCACGGCATTGCTCAGGCGTTGCAGCCGCACCCCACCGAGTCCTCCATGTACAAGTACCCCTCGGACCTAGCCTATGTGCCTTCCTACCACGCCCACCAGCAGAAGGTCAACTTTGTATCCCCACACCCTCCATCCATGCCCGTCACCTCCTCCAATTTCTTTGGACCCACCGCTCCGTACTGGAGCTCGCCTACTGCAGGCATCTACCCCAACCCAAACGTTCCCCGCCACCCTAACACCCATGTGCCGTCCCACCTGGGTAGTTACTATTAAGCAGCCCACTCTGACCATCCACCACCCTCTCAAATCTCCCTTTTCACAAAATAAAGTCCACATTTGCTGACCTGCACTCCCAATGACACCAAACCGACGAAGACTGAGTTGTTAGAGGCATTTGTCCTCTGAAGAAATGTTGCTCCTAAATGAAGGATGATAAAAATCAAAGGAGTTTTTTTTATTTGTAAGAATCTATAAACAACTGGATGCTATGGTCCAAAATGGAATACTACTTACCTTTACAAGACTAGCAACTGTTTGTTTATGTTTTTTTGGACGTACGTCTGAGTTCCCTGTGCCTCGCTCTTTCCCATCCTCCAGAAAACTGCATCTACAGGTGTCCTTTCCAAAACCTTCCCAAACCAAAGCCTAAGGCCAGGGAGAACAACTCGAGTCTGTTTGCCTCCTTGCCTTGCTACAGTACCAGACATGGGCCTATTATTTATGGGTCTCAATCTACATCCTCCTCAGTACATTATGTACATTATGCTTTATAGCATCTGCCTTTTCCACTAGTCTATAGCCTTGTCTGGGTTTCTTATTCCCACCACATCTAGCCGTCTGTTTCCACTGTCTCCATCTGCTCGTCTGTCCATCTACATCTTTTTATGTGTGTGTGGAGAGTCTTCTGGAATTCGCTGGACAAGAAGGAGCTCTCAAAGAGATGGACTTTTCTCAGCACTGAATGAAATTTGGCAACTGGAATATGCCATTCACAATTTAATTTATCCTCCAAACTGGAAGGCTAAAGAAGAGTTAAAGGCCAGAGAAGGAAGCGCTGTATGTTTTGCTGACCTGAGTCAACTCAGTTACTTAAAATGCTTTCTGCGTGTTGTGTGTGGAGTTTAAGGTGGCCAATGTGTACAGTTGACTCTATTGTGCTGAGAAAGCTGAGTAAAGATGTAATTGAAGTAATTTGCAACAATAATTCAACCCAGGTCAGATGTTTTCAGGGGGGCACACACTAGGCTATTAAATGTTTGCCATGTTGTTGCCTTTCAGCCATGCCATTCCAGATGTTTTGTTGCTCGACCATGTCAGTATTAATGTGAATGTCTTATGGTTTGTGAAACGCGTAAAAGGGATACCCTGCAGCAAAATCAAAATTTGTCAGATGTTTTCATTTTGTTTAATTAAAACTACGTTCCTTCAGTTTTTAACATCCTGTTTGCTGCACACGTCTGCATCAAAAACATGAAAGTACCTATTGTTAAAGATGTGATTATGTAGATGTTATCTATATAATAAGACGGTATGTTGTTTGGATGTTTTTTGTCCAAAGTTCCTACAGTGTCAGAAGTGCATCCCCTTTTAGTATAGAGCATATAATTAAAAACCTAACCCTCACAGTGCTTAACTGCTGTTATATACCTTATATTTTCTATTCATTATAGACAAAATAACATTTCTTCTTAAAATGCATAGTAAGATACATAATCATCATCTCCATGTATCACCAGAAATCTGACAATTTTTGATTTTGAAGTGCACTCTGTCAATAACAGCGGCAATGCCGTCTCCTTCCTCTTTGTAGGCCAGTCAGGACCATATAGGTCAGCACAGAGAAGTGGCTTAGCTGTAAGTCATACTAATAGACAGTTAAGTTGCATTTTACCAGGGCTGGATCCTAGTTTGAGAGCAGCATGTGTGTTTGAATGTTAGTTTCTCACTGATCTAAAGCCCAGCAAAATGCACATGAATCTCAAGTCAGGATTTCATCATCATGTAATAGTATCATATCAAAACATATCCATCTTCAGGTGTTCAAAGCTTTTAAGCAAAATTATTCCTTTTGAAAATAAATTACTTGGGACTAAGTAGTTTATCAGAGAACAAAACCAATAAAGTATGACGAGATGAAACAAAGAAATCCTCAGATTCGCAAACGCTGTGCGTTTGTCAGACCTATTTTTTATTATTTTATAAGCATCAGACAACTAGGCATTAAAGCAACTTACTGTATAAATTATGCAGAGTTATTTTCATATGTGACACAGTATAAAAAGTCAAGAGAATAAATACGAGTTGACCTCGGTCAAAAATGCAAACCTTTAAAGTCCATTTCTGCTAAGTAGTTTGTTCAGCATTTTAAGCGTTTTATATCTGTACATTTGGGCAATACATTTTAACATTTGTGTTTTCTTGTAATTGTTATTATTTCTGAAATTCGGTTGTAACATCCTAAGTGCCTTTATGCACACAGATATTTTCTTGTATTCCCAAAACCACAAATGCCTGCTTAAATCATAATCCAACAGCCAGGGATTTCTTTAATCTATATGCAACATGTGATTATGATGGATCTTTTCCTTTGTGGATCACTTTTTATGCCAAATAGCCCTGAAATTGGTGGCTTTTCCTGTGCATTAAAGAATTTCAGGTATTTTATGCAAAGTAATACAATGTTCATATTCACAACCAGCTTCTCCTGAAAATGTTAAGCTTTAAAAGAACAAATAAAAAGGGAACATGTAATTTGTAACATAAAGAAATTATTCTGATGTACCCTTAATTTTAACATTTCACAAGCATTATCAATGAAAAGGGATCTGTGCTACTTCGTATATGCAATGTATTTTGGATATCAAATATATATATGTGTATAATTTTACAATTAACCAATGTATTATTATTATTATTGTCATTCCTGCAATGTATGAAGTAATACCTTTTGAAAAAGGGCTTTTGTATAGGAAAATGTGACAAAATAAATGTTTTTACCTCTCAAGTCATCTTCCATTGCCTGCCTGCGGCTTCACTGGAGTGCTGGGACAGATGAAAACTCATTTTCACTTGTTGTATTTTTCATCGGGGCATTTAGAGAAACAAGATCTACAAAAGCAGTACAATGTGAATCGTGCCTTACACATTTTACACAATACTTGTGTCAAGTTTTGAAAATTATTTTGCCACAATTTATTGACAGTTCTGCCTTATTACTTGTCTGTTTTAGCCTTTAAGAGAGCAGTAATGTGTTACATATTACATATACTACAGTGCAAACACAAAACAACTTTCTTCCCATTCTCATTTATTCCATCTTTTTTTTTAAATCTGCATCAAGAAACAAAACATGCATTAATTCTAACAAAACAATCTTACACTTTACGTGTTTTACAGAAAGATAAAGTGGCCGTTACAGTTTGCAGTTAGGAAACTTAATCTTGTTACCTAACCACTTAATCGTGGTCAGTAATCTGAGATCAAGAGTCCTGCTTTACACATACACTCAATGGAATTTACTTATTTTAGCCATCTAGTACACCATACTACCAACATTTACCTGTTTAGGCCATAGTGAAAGTGAAGCGAAAACAGCTGATCGCCCTCTGGTGGCTGGCTGCAGTATAGGTCACAAGCCCCTCCGTGTCAGTGCTTGAGACGTGGGCCAAACTGAAAAGTACCTGTCAAATTTTTTTTTTCCAAAGGTGGTTTCTCTCATTTTAGGTAGTTCTTATCACGCTGATGTGTGTTCAAGTGTGTTGTTTTTCAAGTTTATTTTGAATAAGTTATTTGATGCTATAAAAATGGGGTGTCATGTCATGATTGACAATCTTGTGAGTGCTCTGATTGGCTCAGGCGGTAGTACAGACAGGAACTCACTACTGTGCACTGTTTTCGAAAACCGCCTGCTACATACTACAGGCGAACGCAGTATGCAGTATGTACTAGATTCTGCATACTGCGTTCATCGGTAGTATGCAGTATGAAACTGTGAAATCCATTTATTTTGCAGTAGCCTATACTAGACCAGGCTTAGCAGTTATGAAAAGTAGAAGTGAACAACAGTACGGCTCACAACTCCAAACCACCGCAATAGCATCCTCTTAAGCTCTGAAAACTAATTTTAAACTCAAATTTTTGCTTGCATATGATTAAATTAGAAAACAATATTATATGTGGTACTTCTATTTATAGTCCTCTCGCTCTATCACTGATACGGTAGTGTTGCTGTCCGCCATTGGTGACCTTGTAAATAAAGCAATGGGGGGGTGGGGGGGTGCGCTTTGCATTGTGGGATACAGTACGTGAGGTAGGTGTTCCGATGCATACTGGAGATTTTCTCAGAATCAGTACGACATCCGGGTATTTCTGGCATACTGCAAATCTTGCTTTTGTTTGCATACTGCATACTACACTTTACCTTTTTGGCAAAATCAGTATGTACTGCTAGTATAGTTCTGGCTCCAAATGCGCAAGATGGCAACTCCCATTTCCGGGGTATTTTGGCTTTATTTTCTACAATGGGAGGAAGTGAAGATGCATCAGCCATCTTTATATACAGTCTATGGTTTAATCAAACATATTGAGCAACATATTTTCAATTACATGAATGCCCCTGGCTCAGTTAACTAATTCAAAACACTGCATTACACATTAAACTCATTGAAATATTCAAGTTGACTTAACAAGTCTAACTAGCCCTGTTAGGACGTTTATCTATCTAGCTATTCTACAGGCTAACAATACCATAGACATATACTGACAGCTAAACTTGGAGCACCATCTGCTTTCCCTTTACTGTTCTAGCACATATACACTATAGTCACTGGCACAAATAACAATAAATCTTTACAATGTCTGTAGGTTTTTAAATGGGGAGGTGGGGAGAGTAGTGGGGTAATGTTTTTTTGTATAGTTTGCTGAAACCCTTTATGGGCCACACACAAACTTAATATGACAAGGCACTTTGGTAATGTGTCCTATAAAGAAAAAATATACACTCAATTGCTGGTTTATTGGTTTATTAGGTAGGCTACACCTAATGCAGCTTAATGCAAAAGTAAGAGTAAATCCTACCCTTGTGAAGGATGTAATGTTCTGGTTTTTTTTACTATTGATCTTGATTGAACTACATAATCATTTTAGTAATCATTCCTTTTTGGTTCTGTTGAATTATATTGCATTATATGTAGCGGTGTTTAAAATATTAAGTCCAATGGTCCACCCCAATAACCCCGTATGAATTATGTCAGAATAATCAATTGACCATGTTAGTTCCTCCTGGTTGTACCTGATAAACTAATAACTGAGTGTATAATTTAAGCATTAATTAATTAAATTTAACTATTTTTAGAGGCATTGTTTTTACGATGCCATCTTTTTGCCATGACGATCACAAGTTACATTTTGTTATTGCAATATCTGTGTTTACACCCCATTTAGTTCTTTCCGATTTTGAATCATGAACATCAATTTGAACATCTTTTCAGTATTTAACACTTAATTCTCTAACTAAATACAGCTTCAAATGTTGGGTGTTGGTAATTTAATAACCGGTGTGTACACATGGTGTATGTGTTAAATGACAGCTAGCCTTGCAAAGTGCTCTTTTAGTTTGCATCAATCATTTAGACAAACATATATATCACTGACACAGCAAACAGCCATCAAGGGACAGTTGTGGACTTGTTTTTTTATTTGAAATATGCTTGTGAAACATGTAACATCTTTACGCTGCTTAGTAATTTCACACATTTGTCAATAATATTTATAATCTTTTACACTAGCTGTGCTTATTACTTTGTCACTTGCTACAGCAACATCAATGGTGCTCACACACACACACATAAGACTCTAAGCATATGCAGTTTATCAGAGAGGTCATAGTGGGAGGTCTGTCTTAACAAACCTGTAAAAGCTTCCTGCTAGCATACAATATGTGCTGTGATTTCTCTAAATGGAGAGTTCTGGTTTTATGTTTAGAACCTGAGTGCAAAATAATGGGCAGTAAGCAACAGCTCTTATCTCACAAACACTTCCCTTCTATTGTGTTTGGATCCCTTTTTACTGTCACAACTTCACTTTGTTTACAGATGAAAAGCTGTGATAGGGGTTGGCACCTGTCATTATGTTGCTTTGACCTTTTTGATCACAGTCTTTATATGACGTTCTGGCTTGGTTAGACCGAGAATAATATGACAACACAGACATTTCTGAATGCAAAAATAGCTTTATTTCAGTGTATTTTCCCCTGACACACAAATACAAAAAAGAAGGAAGAAAACACAACGGATTTCTTTACACAATAGTCAGTGCGGCATGCAGTCACATTTTAAGTGTTTCCTGAAATCTTTGTTTGCTCACAATGTCTTCAATCAAGAAGAAAACCACTACATCACCCGCCCTATGAACCCAACCCTTTACTAGTGCCTCAGTGTCTGAATGTCTAAACATACTCTAATGGTTCAAGTCCAAGTGTCTTTTTGTGTACAGCAAAATTAATTATTGAACAGTCACTTTATCTTTTTTCTCACCCATGACAATAGCATGATTCTCTAACGCTGGTCTTTCAAGTAATAGTAATAAAGGCCTTTACACACCAGGGGCATTTTGTCAATATATGAAATTTATTTTTCCAACACATATATATATATATATATATAATAGCGAATAAAGACATCAGCCAATCATTGTATGCAAAGCGTACGTCACATCACAATAATGGTGGACCTGTTGATTGTGTTTCTCATCACGCTTAAAATTATAAAGACAATGAACTCAAGGACAACATGTTGAGTGGAAACGCCGGATTCAGGATAGTGAGTAGCTTATGCAGTTCATTATTATTATTTATTTTTGGATGTAGTAGAATTGGTAGCCAATTTGCATCACCACCATGAATAGTTTTAATGCAAAATATTTGCAGCAGAGTATTTGGCTTTTTTTTTGTTTGTTTATTCATCATGTCCCCAGTGTGTAAAGGCCTTGAGATTTACACACAGTATATTACATTTGCTTTGTTTTTCTGCCTCTCCATACTCAGTAAATCCAATGTGCAAGGCCATGGGTAAACTAGAAGCACTCATCATCATTTAAAGCAAGATCTCATATGTTTAATCCATGTGTGAGTAATTGAGAAACATTATTTTTTGTTCATGAATTGTAGCTTCACCAACTTGCTCAACCTAGCCTACCTATTGAAAACAGGTTTTTGGACAGCAGTGATAGGTGTGGTATTTCATACAATTAGATCACAAAAACTGTCCTGACCCACAGATGTCTTTCTTATCCGTATCATACACAATAGAAAAACAAATAGCTGGACATATTTAAATGCTACACAATGCGCTTTCTGCCATTAATCCCACCTGCCTCCAGCATTTGAGACTTGAGGTATTGAGGGGTATGAGCCTATACTAATCTCAGTTTCTAATGTTTATTGCAATGTATCCATCACCTCACATCTTGGTGGCATTGGGGGGATTATTGATCTCAATCGCCTCAAAGTGCTGGTTGTCATGTCCATCTCTAGAGTGGAGATGATGATCCTTGATGTTGTGGTAACAGTAGGCACAGTGTGCAGTGGCCACTGGCACCACCTTGGAGAAGTTGGAGAAATCAACTCTGTACTTGCCCTCCTTGCTTCTGGAGATGATGGGCAAGAAGTTGTAGCCCCACATGATCTCCTGAGGAATGAAAGAGGTCCGGACTTGGCAGGAAGAGCTGGTGGATTCTGCAGTGCCATCTAGGAAGACAACCAGCTCAAACTCTTGTTTGTGGAGCGTGTCTACTGCTATGTCAAAGAAAGGGCTGCTCTTGTCAATGATGTGGTAGAGTGTGAGAGGACATACAAAGAAGAGATTGTCCTTCCCGGCGTCCATCATGAAGTCAATGTTCACCTGGTCCATAATGATTGTCTCTCCATCTGGTGTGTTTATTGTCCTCAGCAGTTTGCCATAGATCTGGCTTCCAATCATCAGGGTCTTGCGCAGGTTGGCCACTCTGATTGACAGGCAAAGTGAACCATTTTTGGAGCAGATGACAGCCATGTCACTAAATTTGATGGTCTTAGCCCTCTTTTTGGGTGAAGAGATCTTGGACAGGATGACTCCACACATGAAGCAGTTGATAATGGCTCCGAGGAGGGACTGGATGATGAGAAGGACCACCGCACTTGGGCAGAGAGGGGTGAGCGCTCTGCCACCATACCCAATAGTTGTCTGGGTTTCAAGGGAGTAGAGGAACGCTGTGGTGAGGCCAATAACATTATCAACACATGGGATGTGGCCTGATGGGGGGTTTTGCCAAGTCAGGTCTCCATTGTTGCGGGCAATGCAGTACCACATCAGGCCAAAAATGAACCAACTGAGGGTGAATGAGGCGATGAAGAGGAGGAGGACAAAACGCCACCGGATCTCTACAAAGGTGGTCCAGAAGTCAGCCAGGAAGGCGAAGTGTTTGCTGTACTTGAAATTTCCGTATTCGATGTTGCAGCGACCATCTTTAGTCACAAGTCTAGTCCTGTGACTTTTTTGCTGCGTCAGATAGTCTTGGATAAATGTATTCATGAATCCGAACATTTTCCACAAGCCCAAGACCTGAAAGACAAAAAAAATCAAATATAATAAATATAAATAATATAAAAATCAGGCATCAAGCAGTTGTGAAGTTGCCTATGAAATCCTTAAATTATTAACAATGCAGATTTTTTCCAATCACAAAACAACAAAATGAAAACTTTTGCAGCCCCAGTAATGAAAGAAAATGGCTTTATATAAATGTGCAATAAAGTTCAATAAAAAAGAAATCTGAGTTAAAAATGTGGTTAACTATTATACTTCATAGGGCCTTTCAATGCAGTCAGTCAACCTTAAATACTGTAATTCACTACAATCAAACAGCAAAATATCAAAAAGACACTGATGTCTGTCAGGAAAAAAGGAGGATATGCAAACTCTCATTGTGCCCAGGACAAATAATGTACAATAGATGGACAGTTAATGGTGTACTGGATATGAAACCATATTTAGGAATTACTCTGCTGAAGGTATGCTGAGGGGAAAATTGTTAAATTATTGAATTTTGTACCAAGAAAACTAATTTAATAATCAAGCACAGTGGGCACTGGTCCTACTTCTGTGTACTTTAAGTATCTTTTCTGTTTTCCTGCTCCAAATGCTGTACTCCTCTTCCTATGATTACATAGCTGACTCTCACTGTCGTCAGCTTATAGTCTCACATGTTCCAAGCTCTTTTGTCCCACTACAGTTTTAATCCTCAAAGGTGATAATCCTGGAGTGGATGCAGCACTGCTAATGAGAAACCAAAGTTTCCACTGATGCGTAACACAAAAGTGCTCCAAATAGACCAAATCATTTGGGAATCTTGGTCCCATGCAAGTGTCTCAACACAAGGATCCGCTTTGTTTGCCAAGTTTCAATCCTGCAAAAATAAACGTGGCATTAAAATAATTTGCGCAAACCTGGCCAGAAGGCCAGTTGCACACAAACATAACAATCTTTGACTTTATTCAAGCTCTGAGTTCTGAGTCTGGTGCTTGATGGATGGTAACTTGCAGTAAAGGCTATACAAAGATTTCCAAATAAGTATGGTCTCTGTTCTCGCCAAGTCATGCAAACTACCCATTTGGATCATTGCGTGCTTGTTAGTGAGTGTAAAGTAGTATATAACAATCAGTGCAGTGAGTTTATGTTTTTGTTTTCAACCCTCAAAGCTCACCACATCCAGTCATTTTGCCAAAACAAATCTGATAATCGTACTGTTTAAATTGTTTCTAAGCTTTAATCCTTTTGGAAATAGTCAATCTACACCTATGTCAGCGTGTTTTTATACTGTAAGAAGATATGTGCTATAATCATTTTACGTATTTCATATTTTAATTGTATTTATGAAATGATTGCTTTGCATTAGAAAACTACATTTATGACCAACGTAAAAAAAAGTCAACTCCTGTGGAGCATCCTCAAAATAGTACACACAGCTTTAAATCTAAAAATGCTTTAGTGCCATGCCATGACTCAGTCAAAGCGTTTTAACCTTGAGAATAACCACAGTTAAAACCGTGGTTTATTTGTCATGAATCACAAAATCAAGGATTAGCAATCACTGTGTATGTAAAGGGTCCTTGTAAGGACAATCCATTTATTTTATTGTATTTGACTTTCTTCTTCTATTTTTCGCTCACACAGACCTTATGAATGTGCCTTTAATGCTAGTATTAATACCACCTTTATTGAGCCATTTTTGCTGAGATTAAGACGTTACAGTCAAAATACATTGGCTCTGAGTCATTACAGTAAATGTTGGTCAGGTTTAAAGCTGTGGGACTCTACAGTTCTTGGACACCTTTGAGTTTACTATATTCTTACTGCAGAATGATTTACAAATGTAAAAATCAATATCTCAGTTCCACTGACCCACTCTTACATAAACAATCCATTATAGTGTATTATACAATACAATAATAGTGATGCGTCTGTTGCATTAATTGCTGATAAATCCATAGATTATCAATATCATTGATAGTAATAGTGCCTTAATCGTAGATTGTAGATAGATAGTAATAAATATGTCTATTATTCTGTGTAAGTGTTTAATTTATTATAATGCAGCATCTACTTTAGGTTCATTCTAATATCAGTTAATGAATATCTACTTTTATTATTTTCATTATTAAAGAACCTTGTGACTCTTACATAATTACATCTTCCAGCAGGGATTTAGCAGTACTTATGATTTAAAAGGGAGTCTCTAATGAGCCTTAATGTCTAATTTGTAGTAAATGTGTTCTTATTTCAATGAGATACTAACCAGCTTTATGAGCAAATATAAGTAAAAATACATTTTTGAACCAATCAATTTATTTGCAGCCCCCTTCCTTCATTTTTATTTTTATTTAGAAAACAGTCACAGGTCTTATTTCCTATAAAATTAACTGTATCTGAACTACTCATACTAAGACATCCCACTCACCATATTCTTGTAATAATGTGGTACAGCTGAAAAGAAATGTTAACTTTAGCTCAACTCTTAGCTTAACTCACCTTTGTGATTTGAAGTGAAAGTAGTTTAATGCACATCCAGAGGTTAGTGAATGCCAGACTCCAGCTCTTCTCCTCTGCGTATTTCTTGTTCACAATTGATTGAGACAGTTTAGGTGTGTCCTCTTATTTTGTCTGTTCACCAACACCTGTGTGCATTTATACTGTCCTGTCTTGGGCTGAAATCAGCCAGGTGATGTTTACACCCACAGAGACATCAAGTACCCCTCCACCCCCAAACATACACACACACACACACACACTTCCCCCAGCTCTAATAAGTTGTTTACCCCACAGACGCCTGGCACTGCGGGCCAAGCTGACCTCTTTCTGCCACTTTGCCAGTCCACTACATCCTAGGAGTTGCTCTAGGTTTATTGTTGGTTGTTTCTATGTTGTGGTATTTTAATTTAAGTTTTTGTTGCACTCAAAAAAAAAAAAAAAGCTAAGTGAATGTTGACTGTAAAAACTAAATCTGTATGTACTGTATCTGTTTATGGTTCCGGTTCTCTGCATGCCAATGATGAGCAGACTGTGTGGCATTATTTACTGTAGACACACACCCCCACACTTTTGGCATGTTTTTGGGAAATCTAATTTTCAGTTGTTGCCAGTGTGTGAATGTCTGAAGATGTGAGCTTCAGGTATTCTTAGAATCTTCTTGAAGAAAGAAATTGCGTTTTGTCACTTGATATTAACATGTTATAATAATCACGTTATCCCTGGAATACTGTATGTGGTCATGGTAGAAAGTAGAATATAACTCACATTTTTTAAGCATGCATTCCTCCACTCCTCTGAAAATGATCACCATAAAACTATATTTAACACATTCCGGGCACAGTGTTGTCACTATGAATCAAACATCAGTGCTTCACAGCGCACTTTTCTTCCTCTGAGCAACAAACATTTTCCCCTCTTCACCACAACTACAGAGATGTGTGGTGATGAAGTGAGACAAACAAAAGTGGAGATGAAAAAGAAGATGTTCTAGATCCGAAGCAGATAGCTCTCCAGGCTTGGCCAGGAACCAGATTAGTTTTTGAGCTGGTCAAGATGGTCTGAATGCGTGGAAAAAAGTTGTCAATCGTTTTTCAACTCTATTGTTCCCAGCAAAAGTGACAGAAAAGGCCACAGTATTACCTTACATCCTGTAGAATGTGTATTCCACAGTCGGCCACAATACACACAACAAGATTAGGGCTGCATGATTTTTTTTCTAAATCCATGCTATTGTAAAAGGATGTCAAACTTTACGTATTTAAGCTTTTTTTTATTCAAGAGGTGATGTGCTTATTTGTTTAATCAGCTCCCTGGTTTTAATCCCTTTTCATATCAGACAAAAGGCAAGCGAATAGCTACCAGACCACAGCTGCTGTAATTGTTAGGCCCGTTTAGCAACGTGAGAGCTGTGGAGGCTACATTTTATTGATAGAAATGCAATCTAAGACAATTACTGCCACTGAATAATGATGACACGACAACCACAGATGAGTCCTCCACATAGGTTTGATGCTGTTTTGATACTTTAGAAGAAGAATCTGAATTTTCAACAGAGCTGATCATCAATTGCTCTTTCCATTAAGTTACAGATATTGAATTGTAGTAACCTTGACTATTATATATAACACTATAATAATGTGCAATTAATATAGAAAGTAGAAAACTCATAATGCTAAATGTTCTAATAAACGGGTATATAATTGTGGTCTTGGACATTGACGGTTGTATGAAATACATCATCTTTCTAAAACCTTTGTGGAAAATTATCTGTCTAAGAAAAACATTTAATTGTAAATCAAAATCTGTGATCTGAAATTACTTGTTTTTACTCACTGCTCCAACCTCTGGTGACAGTCTCACATTGTAGCATGTTAATTAATGTTCATGTTTACCTTTACACTAATGCAACAGTGGTTAGTAAAACACAACACTGTCACTGCAAAACTCCACTGTTCAGAGGCACATGTTTGAGGGATCAGTACTTAAGTGCCAGTGATAATTAGATGTCTCACAGTGATATCTCCACATCAATTGAAGCAAACAAAGGAATAATTCTGGTTTCTGTATCAGTTTCTGTCAATCAACCTTAGGGCCAAGAGGTTGCCAGCAGTCAGTCAGTATTAAAGTACCTGCGAACCTTCACTTCAAAACTGATAAACTGGAGACCTGTTGCTGCTCATACTTTTCTAGGATTCAAATGTTGTATGGCTTAATCTACAGACGACCCTGTAACAAAAATTCCCTTGAACAACTGAAATGGGTTATCAAAACTAAAAACAACCGTGACCAATGATAATCACTAACTCTTTAGCCCCACATTTACACAGTATGCACAGTTTATTACTTACCACTATCATATTCCATTTATGTTATATTATATATGTCATGAACTTTTATTTATAGGTTTAACATGAATTAATTTATCTTTTGGTCACTTGGGGGCACAGAAACAAGCTGTGAACAACAGTTTATTTAGTGAACTCATTTACACATCCATCACCGGCCAAGAAAAATTAGCATTCATTTGGAGTTGTGCTCTTTTAACTCTGTTTTTGGTTTCTACCAAGTCCTGAGGGAAATATCTGGCTAGTTGTTTGCCATTTTGGGCTGCAGGTGTATACTGCGTTTACCAGAGCTTTATCACTTACAACAGCTTCCTGTTGCAGCCCAAAACTGTGATGATGAGGGCAGTGAGACTGAATTAAAACAGTAACATTGTAGGCCGAAAACCCCCCCAGAAAACAAAAAGCTGAAAGACACTATAAAGCTCCTTAGAGCCGAGAGGAACTCGAGTTCCTGTGTTTTTCCTCTGAGCAACCCATTTTACGTACAAGTAGTCATGTGTGCCATTATTAATATTAAAATAAACAAGTCACACTGTTTTTTAAAAGACAGAAAATGTATTTTGAATTAAATCTCCAGATACATGTGTGATATACAGTGTGCAAACATATGAAGATTTTAAAAGTCTTTCCTGATTACTACATACCTGGACCTCAGAGCCCCCCAAATCAAGAGTAACAGAAGTTAGGAAACATCACTTTTACATTTGTTTTCATTAGAGATCAGTTGATGAATTAAATTGAAAACAAGTGAAATTAAGACCAAATATATTTTTTTAAGTCTGTTAACACTTGACTTAGGTCGTCCTTTGAAGCTGTTAAACATTCAACATGTCATGACCCTTAAAGGCTCATATACTGTCCCACTTTAGCCCATTTGTGGCTCCCTTTGCCTGATTGTGAGCAGTTGATGGTGAGAGACATCACTTTTAAGGATTTGATTAGACTATATATTTTTTTAGGTTTCAAGTAATCTATTGCTCTTGCTGCTATTTTCATGCCCATTTATTCTTTTTTTTTCTTTTTAGAAATTTAGAAAAAGACTGTTCAGTTGCAAGCCACATCCGACTGTTTCATAACAGAAAAAACATCTTTTGCAGTTAGAATTAATTGTGAAATGTAGCCTTTAGCATTGGGCTTAAACTTTTTAATTAATTCTGGTGTGAAAAGAAATGAAGCCTTTGTTTTTAATGTTTTTTCTTCCTTTTTGATTTGTGATTCAGGCGTGCTTGGCAACACAGTTTTTAACATTCACCATGTAGCTTCATATTGAAGCTACATCTGCTTGAGTTGAACTGAATAGATATGTATTATGGTGATGATGGTTGTGTGTGTGTGTGTGTGTGTGTGTGTGTGTGTTTGTGAGCAGAAAGAGAGGGGTGAGGGGGCAATACACTGATGGCTGCCATTTTGCTGGGTCATCATGTCACTGAGCATTCATATTCCATATCCATCATTCTGTGCTAAATGCCAAGCATTGCAATCCCAAGCTGTGCAATGTGCTTGTAAAGCATTTGCTTCTTGTGATAATACAAACATAAGCTGCGAAGCACTTCTCAGAAGAGGCCTATGCTCTTTGCTGCCTTATTGTCAGCATATATTTGGGCAAGGCCATCCTGGATAATTCAGAGATTTAGGCATGCAGAAAAAAGAAAGCTGATGTGATTATAATAATCTTAGGATCTGTGCATTAAATATGAAGCCTTTGGGTACTGTGTGCTTATCAATAGGAACCTGTAGGCATGGACTTCAACTGTTGAAAAGATGAGAAGCCTTAGAGTTTGATTGCTTGTTGAGCTTTATCAAAACTAATGGAATCATGCAAGTTTTCATACCCTTCATAACAGTTGTTTTCTAAAACAGAGATCTTCTATTTCAACTTTATATCATGATATGGTTGGAATGTGACTGCAGTATGTACAGTGGGCAATGAAGTGTAAGATGAAAAGCATGGCATAAACATTTAAAGTACAGCCGGGTTAGATGAGTCACATGATTCTGTTTGCCCCATGGACACGCATAGAGATAAAGTGACAACTTAAAAGCTTGGAATACAAACTAAAATAATCTTATTTAAATCTTATTATCTTATTACAAATGTACAAATAATAGGCCTGTTAAGGTATATTTTAATGTTTGGGATTCATTGAGGTCTTCTTCCTCCTGATGAATCAATCAATCAGCAAATTGACGGTTCCCAAGGTCACAGGGGGATAACACGTATTTTGGTTATAAAATATTCTCAGGTCACATTATGATCTTGTCTTCCTGTCATACACCCACCACTCAAAGGACTTTAGCTTGATTAAGCAGCCGTATAGCCAGAATAAGTAACTCAATGAAAGAAAAAGAATATACGAAAGGCTCTTAAAGGCTTAAAATCACTTCTCTCACTCACCTTTTTTTCCTCTGCTGCATCACAGTCCTTGGCATGTGTGGAATATATAAGCATATATTTTTGTACAATGTTAAGTGGTACCCGGTGATAAAATCCACATGAGAACACTGACCTCTTGTTCCTCTTGAGGGATTATACCTTTTCTTAGTTATGGATATAGTCACTATCACATGGCATGTACTCTCACAGTTCCTCATCCTTCTTTTATGGCTACTTCATTATTTTCTTTTTTGTATCTCAAAGAGTAATATTCTCTGCAAAAAAGACAAAAAGAAAAAAGGATCCCTTTGTTACAAAGACTAATCTCTGCTTTGCAGTGGTTATAATGACGGCCTGACAGCACTTCCCTGCATATTGAAATACAGCACTGTTAGAGAAGAAGTGTCTCTAAACCCACATATTAAACACTTCACATGAATGTCTTTGAAGGTACCAGAGATCTCAAAAATCCTTCTGCATGCAGGGATGCTCAGAATGTACAAGACTTTGTCTCTCTGTATGAACTCATTTTGACAGCAGTTCCCTGCAGACTACATTTTTTAATACATAGCCATTCCAGGAGGTTGCACTAAAGCATGGATGCCAAAGCTTTTTGACATTGATGGTCTTGGACAGAAGCATAGCATAGACTATAGGGAAGAATGGGCCAGTGGGTAAAGGACTGAGAAAGTCAAGTGGACATTCACAATTTAGTTTTATAAATGGACATTGGCTTACAAGGCTGTATATATTCATGGTGTTAGAATTATTTCTTAAAAAGAATTAATATGGTGAAATATGTATGTCTCCCTTGATCTATTTAGAGTGCCACACATGCATTAATGGTCCTGCTTGGGACTCAAATAAACATTATCTCACTTGTAGCGGGCTTGACACTTAAAAAGGACCAGGGATGGCAGTCAAAGTAATAATAATTATAACATAGAAAGCTAGAACATCTGTCAAACCATACAAAAAAATAAAGGTATATGGCAACCAGCAATTAATTATATTCAATAAAAAATCAGCACTGCAAACAAATAGATCACAGCTCAATTCAGTTTTGCAAGATTGGTAATAAGCCAGTAATATTGAGTCTAATATAATGTCTCTTTTCACAGTCTCAGTTCAGGATTTTTCCCCACAATCCCCCAGTTCAGTCCCAATCCAGTAAACAATAAATCAAAAAGAAAATAACTCCATACTCCAATCTGGGTTTTATTGCGGATACCCAAAAAACACATCAAATCAGGAAATACCTAAATAAATGCAGTGTCTGTTTGCAGTTTAGTTAACAGTGATTATTTACAAGGTTATACTGAGTGCTCATGTACCATTGGTCATTCAGTCAGAAGGTTGTCAGGGTTTGGCAGCATCTGCCTTAGCTCTGCCAAGATCGGCAACTCCAAGGGAAACGACAGGGAAATATATTCCGATTAATTTCTCCTCCTGTCGTGGACTTCACATCCAACTTAATGTTAACATGAGTCTCTCTCCTCCACTGACTTCTCTCCTCCGCACATGCAACACAGGCCGCTCAGAGATTTCCTGAAGGTTGGTTTCGCATTACACAAGTGTTTTTTGAGGGGTTGTGATTGGGTTATAAGAAGATTGTGGGTGTGAACTCTATGAAGGGTAAATTAACTTTTGACACATGGACGATGATGTCACTCGAAACGCTAGTCGCTACGTTGTAGTTGTACCAGAAAAATCTGCTCTCAAACCTACATCCCAAGGCTTTAATGTGTTCATGATTGATTAATGGACTTAAGGTCAGAGTCAGAGGAGGTGTCATGATGATAATCCTCTTGTTCCCCTACAGAACCTTTTTCCCATCCATCACTGGGAGCAGAACATGCAGTGTCTGAGAAGCCAAGGAAGTCCTCCTCATCAGAGTCCTCATTCAGAATCTCTAAAACAGCTCCTGCTCCTCTAGGTCTTGAGTGTTGGGATAACAGGGTTTTAAGTGCGAAATGTGGACAACTTTTATGTTTTAACCAGAATCCTCCGAAACCACTTTGTAGTTCACTGGCTCAACTTGACAGTTAGGGGCTAGTTTAGCAACAAATGACTTCTCTGCTTTGGAGAGAGGATGAGCTTGTACCCAAACTCCATGTCTTGTTTGTGTTTATCATAGTTCCTTTTCTGGTGATGTCGTGCAGAGTCCAAATTCTTTTAAACAACGGAACACAGATCCCACAGCTGCGCAATCTTGGTGTAGGCAGGAGTGTCAAGAGCAGGAGCAGCTCTGTAGGAGAAACTCCAGTGGAATCTTGGACTGCCGAATCCTGGACTGCCGAGCTAATAGCAAACCGGAACTCTGGGTACTTACTCCACTGCTTATGTTGGTTTTCGACATAGGAGGCAATCAACCTCCTATAGGCAATAGGAAGCAATGGTTTTTAAGATGCGGTTCTCTTTATGAGGTTGGTCAGGCAGATGTTCATTTTTGTCCCACATTCCAGGTTCGGCACACCGTTTGGAAGACTGAGGAGACAAACTGTGATCCACAATTGGAAAGAATAAAATCAGGAAGGCCCCATTTGGTCAAGATGTCTCTCACCAGGACATGAGACATGGTTTCTGCAGTGGTAGTAATAATCCACAAAAAACAGCAGATAGACAGACATTTTGTTTAGTGCATTTGGGGAAATATTACCCAGGGCTGTTGAACCAGAGTTTGTAGGAGGTTTCCTACCAGTTCCCTGCTTTGGGGTCTAATCATTTGACACACTTGGCACTTCTGAATATGTTGTCAGACATCCCAGCTCAGCTTTGGCCAATATACCAGATGTTGCTGTCTCCGTCTCAGTCTCTCCAAGATAGCCAGAGAGGTGGTCTTGATGGAAATACTCCAGAAGTTGCATCCTGAAGCTGGCAGGTATGTAAAGTTGGCATATGGTCCTGTAGATGAGACCCTTCCTTCTGTGCCTTCCACACAGCCTCGATGGTGATTGGAAATTATTTTGATGGTCCTGAGGAGGCAGACGTGATAGTAGCACACACAGGTATGGAGGGCTTTGGTTGAGGCTCAGGAGAGGGCATCTGGCACAGTGTTGTACTTTCCCTTCCTGTATTCCACAGTGAATGTGAATTATTGGAGTCTGAGTGCCCACTCTATGAGCTGAGTGCTGGGTTTAGTAGTTTTAAACACCCACAGAAGAGAGGCATGGTCTGTTACCTCTGTGAAAAGGCAACCTTCCACATAGGTCTTCCACTTCTCTAATGGACACACCACAGCCAAGCATTCCAACTCAGTGGCAGCATAATTTAAATCACATTGCAGCTGGCAAATCAAGGACTTCCTCCATTCCCATGTCTGATATCTGTACCAGTGCTGCCCCAAGCCCTAACTCACTGGCATCAGTGTAAACCACAAATGGAGCATTGAAGTTTTGGTGACCTAGGACAGGTGGGTTTACCAGATGTTCTTTAAGTGCATCAAAAGCAGCTTGGCATGCAGGAGACCAGCTCCTTTTTTCTTTAAGGTATTCAGTGGCTCAGCAACCTGTGAGAAGCAGGAGCAATCTGTTGTTTCGTTATTACAGCTTGTCGACAATTGCAAAGATTTCCAAAATGTCTCAGATCTAGCAATGTGTTACTGTACAAGAGATCACTACTAATTCGAAGGTAGCAAAGATTTAAGGATGCCCCAGAGATAGTTGCAACTGCTAAACGTTTTCCAGGCACAGAGCATCAGTCATGGTTATATTTATTCAGTTACTGCTATACCTATTTCCTCCACATAGTGTCACTGTGTTTGGACTGTGCAGTGGATTATATGCATTTATGGTTGATTATTTTAGCATAACATGGACACAATGGCATCTACATTGCAAAATATAAATTTTACAATGTTTACATTTTGGACAAAAAAAACTACTTTAAGAAAAGAAGCTAATGAAATACACCTCTCTTGCATACTTTCAGCTATAGTATTGTCAGTTATAAAGAAGTCTTTATCTGTGGAGAATCTCTCATCTGTTGGGAAATAATTCACAATAATTCTGGGAACTCACCCTTGACTACTAAGGTTGTGAATTCAAAACTCTTTTCGGAAGAGCCAACGAGAAATAGGCCAGGCTTTGTAGTTGATTCATGTCAGACCTACAATACATAATTATGTTTAGTATGAAGCTAAGTTTATCAGTTTAAATGTGTATCACTGCATATGATCGTATGCAATGCCTGTGTAGATCTGCTTTACTTTATGACTCCCACTGTTGGCACCTCAATGTTCTGTGCACAAGATAAAAACATGCTACAGTATTTCTAAATGATGTATTCACATATAACAAGCACAGCGTTGCACTGCAGATCTTCACATTCACACAGTTCATAATGCATATGCTTATAGATGTACTCATTCCCTAAAGTTAAGGTTCCCTTTAAACAATTCTGCATGAATATAAAAAATAAGGAGTGTATAACGGTTGTTGCTATGCTCCTAAGTTCTCATTTGTATATAATGTGTTGAACCAATATGTTGACACTGATGAAGTTGTTTAAGTTAAGCCTGCACCACCTCACTCAGATAGATTGTTTAATAATTTATACATTTTCCATTGCAAACATACCTTGCCTCTTCATGCATTCGCTAGTTCTCCATGCCATTAAATGCTGGCCCTTCGGCTCTGCTCTTTGCGTAAGACCAAATGCAAAACACTTGGTGTTGGTTGAAAAGTAAAATATGTTTGATATACCTAACCTATACCTAACTGTCTCCATCATGTCCTTGTAGAGATATGTTTACTGCAGTTGTCCTCTGATTTCCTTTCCCGCTCTTTCTTGTTCCGCACTGCTAGTAAAAATGCAGTTCATCGCGCTGCCATAAGCTCTGACAAGAGGATCAATCAGAGCTAATGAAGCCTAGGAGGAGGTGAGAGAAAGAGAGGGGAGTGAATAGGAGCATAGAGGATGGGGGTAGGTGTGGCTGGAGGAAAACGAATACTAGAGCCAAGGGAGTAGAGAGAGGATTAAGAAAAATGACACCTCCTCCTCACCTCCTCACTCCATGCAAGGAAAAATTAATTCTTGTTTCCTCGGTTATGACCTCTGATACGATCATTTTTTCTCCTGTTGGCCGTGGCCTGCTGCTCACTATCGACTCTGGGCTGCTATGGTAGGGTGTTGCTGATTTGAACTGAGTAATTTTGATAATTCGTATGGATCGTCTATGTCTATTAAAGGACCAATGAAGAGCCTCTTATGTTGTGTTACCCAAACACCCCTTAACATTTTGTAAATGGTTCTACACCATAGACAAGTTTCCTCCGAGCACTTGTAATAATGAATGTGCCAAGAAGCTTTATTAATGTGTGATGTTTGATTAATGTGAGGTGGTACAGTCATCTGAATGGATTTCTCCACAGGACAGCAATGGCAATAAGGTGGAAGGGGCTCGGCTTTGATCAATAATGGTGTAACCTCAGGAGGGGAAATAATTACACATGCCCTGCCTCTAAACAACTGGGAGCCATAAGGGACTGATCCACACCCAGGATCCATGTAGCAATGCTGCTGAAGGGCCTGAATTTTTGCAATTAAGATCACCAACACGTCATGATCACTGCTGAGATTAGCACTGCTACCTCGGGAGCGAGTGTGAGCTTGGCCCAGAACTCGTATTCCTCAGTCAAATCCCAAGCTCCTCATTATTGCAGCCTCACTCCTTGATGTTCCATAATCCGCTGTCACTGGCTTCTCTGGCTGGTCCAGGCTGGGAAAAGAAGAAGTATCTCACAGCCATCTCGATGTACCCCTGCGACTTAGCAGGGGGGGGGGGTCACATGCAGGAACAAAGGAGGGCTGCAGAGTCATTAATCTCCTAGCAAACTCAATGCAGGAAGTACACGCATGGCTGCTTCTGTTGCTCCTCCCCCACTTGTCATCATCTTGCTATCTTACTCCCTCTTTGCTCCCGCTTTCATTACTCCTCCTCTGTTATGTCAAGACTACATTCAATTTTCTCTATGCAAAATAACAATATCAAGTATCTATCCATCTCTATCTTTACTGTACGTCCTCTCATGTGCACACGATTCCATGTCATAGAGAACACATTTCCCCCTGGCAGCTACTGAACAGTGTTTTAAATATAGGGAATAAATGAGCCCACACACTCCATTCTGATTCTAGACTAGGTATATACAGTACCAGTCAAGTGAATGGGAAAGTGCGTCCAAACTTACTTTTGACTGGTACAGTCAATATATATATTTTTTTTTTCTTTTAAACCTTGCTGCATTTACTGTATCAGCTGCGGTTGCAATTCATGTCGGGAATTAAGTGAAAGTGACACGAAACCTGATTTGCAGGCTACTTCTGAACAGATGTTCTGGGTCAAAATGTTCTTCTCCCCCTGTTCCCGCTAGCTAACAGCTTTTTCTTTGTGCTTGCTCCCCTTAACCTCATCCTTTTCACTGCTCTCGTAATTCTTTACTTTCTTCCTCTTCTGCTCTTTCTTTGCTCTGTGTGTTTTTTTCTCTTTTCTCTGCTTCCACTTTATATCTCTCTCAAACCCATAGGGCTTTTTCTTCAACTGCAGTTTTAGAGCAATTGATTATACCACACCCATCTTCACCATCGCTCTTTTCCTGTCTGCACCCCCAACACGCACACACATCTCTCTTTTCCTACCTCTCACTGTAACACTGTACTTGATGTTTCTACACGTATTTCTTTTTGCCTTAGCAGCAGAGAGAAGGGAGCCATGTGGTCGATTTATACACACAAACACACACACACACTGATGCTGAGGCTCTGTGCAAATAGGCATAAACACGCACTCTTGTAAAGGACAAATCCTGGGAGACAAGAGGTCCCATCTCTGTGTGGAAGTGAGAAGAGAGGAGCATTCAAGAGAGAGCACACGCATATTTACATCCTTTCCATCGCTTCTCTTGCCCACTCTGCCTCTTTCTCTCTCTCGCTCTCTCTCTCTCCCCCCTCCTCTCCCTCTTTCCTTCAGACACACACACAAACAAACGCACAGGCAGACCCCCCTCTCACGCAGGAGTAGATAGATAGCGGTGAAGAGCAGAAGGAGCTGGGTGGCAGGAGACATGCAGGAGGGCTGTTGTTGATTGAACAAAGCCAGGAAAGGAGTGCGCAGTCCTGGGGAGAAGAGCAGCTGTGAAATGCCTCGAAGGGAGCCTGCCAGCTACTCCTGCAGAGACCTGAAGGTAAGCTTTGTGCACCGCTGATGGAGGAAAAAGCAGTGGAAAAGACAGAGAGAGGAAGGCGAAAGAGGAAAGGGGAGGTTTTAAAGCTGCTGATGCATGGTGCGACCATGGATACTCATCCAAGCTGCCTCCTCTCAATTTGACTGTGGATGGCATCGCATGTTGTGATTGTATTGTGTGTTTCATCACACAGCCACAAATCAGGAGTGGCTTGCCAAATACATTACATGAAGGAAGACCCAGAACTATGAGAGTCGTACAGCTAGAGACAGGGGGACAAGGACAGATAGCGAGAGGAGAAAAGAGGCTATACAAGACACTTCAACAGCAAGAGAGCAGGAAAAGGAAAGTGATGATGGGAAAAGTGACTGGATTGTCCTCATCCATCAGTTACAGCCTTTATCTCAGCTCCCCTCCTTCTTCTTATGTCACTGCAGAGATACATAGATTATCTCCATGCATCTCCTTGTCCTCGTGGTAGGGGCAGGGTAATCAAAAAAGGCAATGGATTTCTCTGACGCAAGCAGAGAAAATCCTGTCAACACTCCTGCTGTTTGTGCATGCTCATGTGCCGTGCTGTCGTTCTCTCAGTGTAATGCAGGAGTTTTACAAGCGCAGCAGCAGGAGCAGAAGCAGGAGCAAACCTGGAGTCAATGTGCTCCTGTGTGCTACTGTAAGTGTGTGTGCGTGTGTGTAGGAGGGGTTCTTATACCACCAACAAAACAGCGCAGCATGTTTCAGCTCATACACATTTTTAGACTTTGAATGAAAGCAGGAGATAAAGCAACGGACACTGGCTGGTGATAGCTGTTGGCAGTGTTTTCATGCATATTGTAGGCTACAACAAAAGCATTGAGAGGAAATCATTTATATTGATTACCTTAAAACCCTCTCTCTAGGCTGAGGATTAGAGCTGCTCACTTTAATGTCTGATGTACACCACTATTTTCTCCGCTACTGTGGCTACAGTTCAGTACACTCTGCAGGCCACGCATCTTCGAGAGTTGTCATTGTAAAACTTTGATGACAATGCAGTGGGCTTAGCAACCACATTAATCGAGCGCAGTTTCCCCTGTCCGTCCTACTTTTGTCTCATCAGGGAATGTCAAGGCAGCAGGTGAATTCAAACATAATTTTTTAATATCTGTTCTCTGGCACGCTGTGGAGGAATAATAAGTGCAAACCATGTCTGCTCTCATTATTAACCACATTTTTACATATTTCACATTTCTCTTAACTCAAGGCCATTGGAGCGAGAGGAAAGAGAAAGCCCAGTCTGACAGAATGATTTCTTAATATTGGCTTTGTAACCAAACCTGCCTATTTGCCAGACTTTAAGCTACTTATCACTGTAATCTACCATGATGCTCACAGCTGGTTGAACCGTCATTGGCTATTTAAAGAGTGTAAGGGGAGTGCAAACTGCCAAGATGTAATGGTTTTTGATGGATGGCCTTTTGACCTTATTATCAGCGCCATCATCGTAGCTGCAACTCTGCACTGCGTACCTCACTTCCCTCCTGCTCAGTTATTATCCATGTCCTGATCTCCCTTACAAGTGACAAAAGGACAAAAGTGAGCAAAGGGCACATGTAATGCTCAGCAGGATCTTAGGAGACTCACAAAGGGGAATAATTAATTGGATCTGTTTATTTAGTCAAGACTGCATGTCTCTAGGGGATGTGGGGAAAGCTCCGTTCTTCAAGCAGATCCACATTCTCTAATACCATAGCAGTGCATTTGTGTCAAGAGCTTAGCCAGGCGTTAAGGTTTCTTGTTTGTATTTTGTGCCCTGGAAAATGAGTGTGCATGTCAGAATACTGCCTAAAAACATTAGTATTTTGTTGTAGGCCTAGACCTACATGCTTTATTTATGCAATACTACTGAATTAGTTGTCATGTATATATGCTCCTGTTTGTTTTTACGCTTGCCTCTTTGAAAAAATAACATTGTGTATAATTTAAAAGTACTAGCCTTGCACTTTGTGAGCTTTGTATGAATACAATCCAATCTCTTGGAATTTACATGAAATGGATAAGCAGCATAATATTTCTTACACAAACTTGCCATCCCCCAAGGAAAATCCCTTTGTTTATGCTCTCATAAATCTGTAACCAATGCAAATTCAAGTCCTTGTGTATACTGTATTTTAAAGTGTCACATACTTTACATACATCTGGCACATACATACATCTATGTGCCAGATGTATGTTGCGACCCACTCACTGATTCAGCAACGGCTTCACAGCGCATGTATTTCTCCTACAGTCTTGACACACATAAAGTTGATGCAGTGCATGGAGCTGCTTCTCCAGCCTACATGAAGCACAAACAAACCTTCACCTTATGTTTGAAAAAGAGATGACATCATGTGTGTGTTTGTGTGTATAAATCGACCACATGGCTCCCTTCTCTCTGCTGCTAAGGCAAAGAGAAATACGTGTAGAAACATCAAGTACAGTGTTACAGTGAGAGGTAGGAAGTGAGTCCCCTGTCGTGGATAAGACTTAAAGCCAGAAAATGCAGTTTGCAGCTGCCTTCTGTATCTGTAAAATGATCAACAAATAAGTAAAAATGGCTGCCTGTTTCAGGTCACCTTGCTCTTAGCATCTGTCGGTGTTCATCTAAACACTGTTTATACCTTTCAGGTCATTTGGAAGGAATATCATTTATGTAGTGAAACCACGTGCTTACCAGAACGAGTATTCAGTGTAATCTGTCATGGATTACATTAGTGGAAATGCATTCCAGTACATCCTATGCCCAGGTTAACTTGCTCTCAGGAATCTCCATAATAGCATGTTCTTATCTGTCAGCTGCAGGTTATGTGGAATGAAATGGAAGTGTTACAGTGTATCCTGCTCCTGGCTTAGCCAGTGGTGCTAAACCAGTCTTTATCTGGAGTTATTTGATAAAGGATCCCTCGTACTATTCATGAGGACTTCTTTGTTAAGCATGGCAGACGATGGCAGCAGAGATGCGTTGATGTCTCGTGTCCAGCTGATAAGCATTCAGGTCAGGCAAGTTTAACTAAATCACACTAGGGATTATGTGTTACAGGATTCCTGAATTAATATGATGCATGCACTTGTAAATACAACACTTCATATGTGCAAGCTGATTCAGATATTGTTTAGTTTCTTATATGATTTTAAAACAAAAACCACTACAAGCACATTAAATCATATGGTACAAGGACAATTTAGCTTCACATGCAATGCCAATAGAGGACAATCAATACATTCACATGCTTCATTTTGAGCTTTATTTTTTTAAAAGGGGGGGAAAAGGACATTACTTATCACTGCAGTATCATTAAAATGTAGGAAGCCAACACGTGCAGGTATCCACTACATCTGGAGTTTTTTTTTTTACAGGTTTTATGTAAGCTATAAAACGTGAGCATCCATCTCTCTAAATTAGAGAAGTACTGTATGGTTAATAAAGCCTGTGAAGTGACAGCATGGATTTTTATTTTTATTTGACATGCTTCTTTTTTTCACATTAAGATTATGTGATTGCTGAGCATTTTTTTCAACACCATCAAATTTATACAGTTAAGACTAACTCGCACCATGTCATCTACTGGCAGCAACTGAGGTTTAAGCTCATCACTTAAGGACACCTTGTAAGCAAATTAACTGGGCAAATGGTGGTTTACTCAGCAGCTTTGCCAAACAAGCTGCTCTAAGTTTTTTTTAACATGCCGTAATCTCATTTTATTCTGACTTGGCATGTGACGACTATAGAGAAGGAGGCTCCTCAAAGGGACAAGCATGGGGACACAGTGAAGCGTGTCAGGAATTACAATCAAGACCATTTGACCTTTGGCTCTTCCAGAATTTGCCATGTGATGCCTTGCTCTGCAGTCCTGCCCCACTGTGGTCATGGCCCCTCCTGAAGTGAAGCAGAGGATAAATGAACCACATGCAGTAAAATAGGTTTTAATGCAGAGGATTTCTAAGTGTATCTGATTTAAAAACAACTAACTAAGACAGGTTTGTTATAATATTACAGTGAAATCATACTATATTCATTTTTATTATTAGTAATTGTATTAGTTTTTAAAAGTTGGTACAAGGCACACATATATTATTGTTTCCAGAATACAGGATACACTTGGCACATAGTTTTACATTACATTATGTATATAAATAAAATAAAAAATGTATACAAATAAATTTATAAATCCAGAAGGAAAGTAATATAGAGGTAAAACATATATATCTTGAGTCACACTACAGGATCACATAGTCACAGAGATCTATTTAGACCTATCTTCCATTTGAATGTACGCACCATGTCTTTCTGATCACCACTTATTCTACTAAACATACATTCAGAAGATGCTTTTTCCACCATGGCACTAACCCGTGCTTTCAGTTCTGGAGTCTTTGTTTTCTTCCAGTGTCTTAAAATAATTAATTTAAAAGTTGGTACATGGCATACATATATTATTGTTTCCAGAATACAGGATACACTTGGCACATTTCTTACATTACATTATGTACATAAATCCAGAAAAAGTATAATTTTTATCTCCACATACTTCCGCTCTCATTCCAAAATGTTCTTTTGCCCAGCCATCATTGCCTTCTAAGAGTGGTGGCATCTGGTGGAATCTGGGATAAAGCTGTAAATCACAGCAAGGTCCTGACAGAAACACCTGATAAGAAACAGAAATGGGGTGTTGGGGAGCATGCCCAGCCACCCAACCTCATACACCTCATGTCTCTCACCCGCTGTCTCTTTCCATCACATCTCTCACGCTCCAGGCCAGCATGGTTGAAGAGGGTGTTATTTGGCTCCAGTAGGTGTTGGGTTTTAATCCCTTCCAAGTTCTTCTTAGCAGCGATGTGAAAACTTGGCTATCACTTTTTCTTTTGCACACTCATTTTAGTAGATAGATCTGAATGCAGCTAATCAATAGCTATTCTCGGCTTGAACAAGTGTACTTCTTTTCTGAGGCTGTGTGCAAAATAAGGAGAGGGAGGTTGAATGAGGGATAGCAAGAGAGAGAGATGTGTGTATGTGTGTGTGGACATACATTACTCATGTTGTGGGGACATGAATCTGTCACACTGGGACTCACCTTCCTTTTGGGGACAAAACGCAAGTACCCATGAAATAATCATTACATTTTAGGTTTAGGAAAGTTGTGGTTATGGTTAGGGTTAGGGTGATGAATGTAAGTCAATGTAATGTCCTCTGAAGTGATGTAAACTGTGTGTGTGTGTGTGAGAGAGAGAAAGAGAGATACAGAGAGAGATAGAGAGAGAGATGGACATATCATTAGGGAAATTGTTTCTCCAGAGTGAGTCGAACGTCTCGGTGAAGCAGTGTCACTCCAGAGAAGGTCATCCATGAGAAGGACACAAGTGGATACACTCAGCTCACTATCGGGCATAATGGGTAAATGGGAGGGAGGGATGGTATGAAGTTTGTGTGTGTGTGTGTGTGCGTGTGTGTGTGTTTGCTGGGCCTGGAGCCAAACTAGCTGGGGCCGTTTTTAGTCATTTGACCCGCCCAACCTCAAAGTGTCATAAGTGAGCAGAGATGGGGATGAAGCCATGTTATTTTATGGGCCAATCTTAGCCCGGGACATAATCATGACATGCCCGGTAACCATGACTCTTTGTTTTCACTCAAGGGGAGGAGTGAAGGAGGGAATCAAGGAAATAGAAAGTTCTAGTGCTTCCATGGCTGAGGAACAGAAACAGTAGATAAGCTGAAACGACTCTACCAGTGTAGCTATCTATCTGATGCAGTGATTCGGTAAATACAGCTGCTGTTTATATACTCTTAAAATCTCTGCTCTACTGTATACCTTTATTCTTTCCTTTTTCTTCCTCTTTTTCTCTCCCTCTCTGTTTATTGCCTATTTATATATCTTTGTCTCTCCCGTGTCAGCACTGTATTTGATGAACTGACAGAAAACTGCAAGCAGTGACCTGAAAATCTGTGGATGAGTGCCCACTTATAGTCAAATTTGTATTGTAAACTAAGACATACTGCTGAGTTTGCAACATCTTACTGCAATTTGTAACCCTGTCATGTTCAGCGGTATAAGCACTATTGTCAGGTCAGAGTCTGATGCATGGAAGGGTTACTGAAATGAATATATGTTGAATATAAAATAAAATACTGCTGATATTTTTTTTTGTTGAAAAGTTCTCAATGTGGATGTACGAAGTTTGTACCCGACAGCAGCAAGCAGCATTCTCAGCATTTGCAAAAGAAGCATGTCTGTGCAAATTTCAAGCAGGAAACAGTGTTTCTCCACAGACTAGAAATACTAAATTGATTGCCTCCATATAATGGGATGTAAAAAAGTAATTCACAGAATGAAACAGTTTACAATTATTTTGATCAAGTGAGAATTATAATTCAGGTAATGAATCTGTGGCAGTGGCTTTATTGGAGCAGTGATTAGTATTGATACCCTCTCTTGACTTAGCCCCTAGCCAGCTTGTTTCTTCAAAGCTGCACACAGCTGACAACACAAATTTCTGAAGTTCAGAAAATGTAGAAAATTAAATCATGAAGCAAGTGTTATTTGGTACAATGCAGGCCCTGGGGGAAAATTATAGTGCTTGCCACAGGTTAGAAAGGAAAAGCGCCACATTTTGCTGTGCTCTGTGCAGATTATTGTTTACAGTGTGCAGCGTCAGCAAATAAGAAAAATATATGTCCTAGATATCCCTTAGGAAGCAAGTTCTCTGGTTTACTAGTACCCCTTGGCTTTACGCACAACAGATGAGTGCTCTTGTTATCAGGACACAAACACAATTCAGCCAAAGCATCCTGTCACTCTCCCGGTAACAAGATAAATGCTTGTTACCCTCTTAAAGCGCCATGATAAAACACCCCAGCTGGTATCCATGTCCGAACACCTCTCATTTGGGCTTGTTGAGTCTGCTGCTGCGAACACACACCGCAATCACAGCCTCGCTGAAAATACACACAGGTCTGGAGTTCACAAATCTCCAGGGAGCCATGTTTAATTCATGAGCGAACCTAAAATGAGTCAGAAAGCGAGACCTTGCAACCCCTTTAATGTATTCAGCTGGGTTTTTCGGAAGCTTTGTGTGGGTCCCGCGCCTCTGCTGTCTGTCTATCTGTCTGCCTTTTTTCCTGCTCAGATGCCTGTCACGTCACTCTGCCCTTTGCTTTGGACCATCAATGTCAACACTACATTCCTGTGTGGATCTGATTTGTGACGTGGTCCTCTCACTTCTCCACCCTCGCTTTTGCATTTCCTCTCCTTGCTTGTCAGCGATCAAACAGAGTAACATTAAAGACAGATAACAAAGAAATGTCAGATGTTGTTAAGGTCAGGAACCAGCAGCAAAAGTAATTTACCCATGTTCTTTTGCTCAGTTGGTTAAATGGCCTTGTGTATCCCTTGTTCTTTTAGTAAATTAAAAGTAGTAGATTTTCAAACAACACCCAGGGGCTCTAAAAGTTAATTGCCTCTTGTGGAGCTCCAAAGGTGTAAGATTGCTGCTAAAATTATGGCTTTACACTCACACCCCTACTCCCCTCTATAACTAAATCAGTGGCTGTTATTAAATCCCACATCATTCAGGAGACATTGAAAGTGTTTCTTTTCTACTTGTCTTGTCACTTTGTACCTCACATAACAGATGTTTAAAAATACCTGTTTCGGAATGCAACTCAGAAGCAGAGAAATACTTTAATACTTAAAAACCACATCACACATGGTGTAGACTGTCAGCACATCACCGCTCCAGCGGAGCTAAAAACAGCCACAAAGATAATATGTACTCTTGTTTTATATAAGATTAAATGTAAAGAGGCAACTACATTTTTGGTGACATAAAGTATTTACTTCTCTGTCTCCAGCTGATTAAGAAAGCAATCACTGTCTGTGGTCTGAGGTTGCGTTGAAGCAGCATGAGAGCAGGGTATTTGTCTAAGTTATAGTGTTGTAGAAAAAAGTCCAGTGTTTGGGTCAGATATGAGTCTGGACCTCTTCTCCAACACTTAGTTTCATGCGTAGCAACTCTGCTGCAGAAGTCTCAAACAGGTTCAAAAAGGACACTGGATACGAACAGACGTCTGATGCAAAGAGTTTATTCTATCAAAGAAATAAAAGAAGAAGAAATAAAAGTTAGCCACGGAGCTGAACAAAAAAATAATACATGTGCAGGCCATTTTATAATACAAATCACCCAGCCCATTCTGGGGAAATCAGGGATGGGCTTTATATTAACCAATCATCATCCTATAGATACTGGTGTCAACATCTTCAAATTTGGAAGTTCCAGTCTCCCCCTCCCTAACTGGTGCTGACCTGAGTTTCACCTACTCACGGTCATAACTAATTTTTATGATCACCAACCGACAGTTAGCTATGGGTATCCGATTACATTCTTAGGACTTTCCTGTTGAATGTCTACTGAATGCTGCCAACATCTGAGGATCTCCACTGTGTCCTTCCCCGTACATCATGGACGCCCTCTGAATGCCCTTGGATTTTCTGCTGACTGAGGCAGCAATGGCCGCCATTCCTAAATCTTCACCAATTCAGCTGACATCAGCTGAACACACCAACCCTCCCCTCATACTACGCACACACCTACTCCTTGGTACCTCCTCCAACTAAGCCTGTTGCACTTCCACACACTTCCACTAGACTAAAAGCAGATGAAACATATGTTGAATATATATGTAACTACACATGTGAGTATATTGAATACATAAAACATACATACACACATACATATGGAATTAACTAAATATCCTTTGATAAAAGTTTTCCACAACAACAGTTTTGTTTCTGTATCTGTGTGTGTCTGCGTGTGGGAACCTGTAGTCAAATCAACTGGCAATGCTGGCAATGACAAGCCTGCTGTTTGAGAAAATGATGCCGTTAACAGCACTGCAGCTGAGCCTGCTTCATTGTACAACCAAATTAGCCAAGTGTGGACTTTGGGTCATATCCCATGGGATGGTAACAGCTAATCCTTTACTAAGGTCTTCCAGCAGTGAAAATACTGCCATGAAATAAAATGCTTACCATCCTATTTTATTATACTTATACTATACTAATGTAGCCTACTGTATATGCTATACTGTAATACTACTATACTACTATAACATAATATATAATACTATAATATTTTAACACTTATGTGTTAATATTTAATTCGGCATCCCTGTCTCAAAAAAAACCCAAAGACATTTTGACGGAAACATACTTCCTGGAAGTGATACTTTTTTGTACCGCCTGCAAGTTGTTACATCCTCAGTCCCATGTGTGGTTAAGTTTAGGCAACAAAAGTGCACATCCTGCCTCATGATTTAAGTCAGTGTTGACCACCATTGTCCCCTACCTTAACTGGTGCTGTGAATGGCTAAACATAACCATACACTTACCATGAACATGAATCATTCTTTGTTACTACATGCAAATACTATATTGCAATCGTGTATGTTGTTGGGAAAACAAGTTAAATATGTTGTCAGTGAACATTTTGTGGACACGTCTTAAACAAGACAAAGAGTCTATAGCCATGCATGGTCTGTGAGGCTGTACTGAGCTAAATACAACATCAGCATCCTAACATGTTCACAATGACAATGCTTACATATTTAAATTTGGCAGGTGCAATGTTTACCATGTTTGCCATATTAGTTGCTAATGTTTGCTAGTTAGCACTAAACACAAAGTACAGGTGAGGCTGATGGGAACGATATTAGTTTGTTGTAACAAAAGTTTTGGATAAACAGACATTTTGACCTAATGATGGTACTAGATGAAAGATCAGGGGATCAACGTTTGTACAGATAATCATCTGGGCACCAAGAATGTCTGTGTCAAATTTCATAGCAATCCATCCAAACGTTGTTGAGATATTTTACTCTGAACATGTAATTTAGATTTTCTATAGAAAAAGTCTGGGGATCACTAAATCATCCTCTGGGGAGAATGAATACCTGTCCAAAATGTCATGACAATTCTTGCAATAGTTGTTAAGATATTCAAGTCTGGACCAAAGTGGTGGAACTGGCTGTGGCCTAAAATGTTGTCTTATTATGTTGATAAAAATGTAATTGCAGCCGGCTGATTTATGTGTTACGTTCTCTAGGGACTCCACCATTACTGTAGAGGGAGAGTTGAACTGAACAGTTTCACAGATAGTTAAAGCATGAAAGTTGGATTAATGGCATTTGGCAATGAACCCTTTTTACTGACCTCCACATTATGGATGTGAGAGAGCTGTGCTTTAGCCCCAGCTGCCATTAATCTTAAGATTTAATTGTCTTGCACATAATTATCATTCATAAGCTCATAATTTTTTGCATTGTGGGGATTTTCATAATTGATTAAAAAAGTACATAAAAGTGGAAGTTTATAAAAAGAGGATGGCCTCTAACATTACTATTTTTCACTGAGCAGAGGCTTGTGAATTTTTCATTTATTTTATTTTTCAAAGTTAAACTTTGCTTCTATTGTTGCATCAGATGTTAACAGCATACATTCTATGATATTCTGGTTGTTTTAAAAATACACTACAGTGCTATTCCTTGATTTTACAAGTGAGATATCATAACAGTAACTTATCTGTACATTAAATTTAACATAATCCTTCACATAGACAATTTAGACAAATAATACAAATGCAAACACCTTACTCCGTTAACGATTCCACCTTTTTAATTGTATAGTTCAAACTGCCGTAGTTGGTTTCTGTGCGTTCTAATCACACCAAACGGAAAATATTGACACATTGATAAATTGAAGTAATATAAATGACAGGTAGGACATAATGGGCCTGGGGGGTTGCACTATTCATCCACACAACATTGTTAGTGTAGACATAATGTATGCACTTTTCAAAGAGGATGTATAATTTTGATAGCTGAGGGTTGAAAGGTTGAAAGGCCTAATGGATATAACTTGTATGTGCTCCCATGGGCACGGCAGCCTCGACTTAATTGTAATGTTGAAGATCAATGAATTGCAATTGTGTTGCTGCAAATGCCGACAAAACGCCTACAACATTTTAAAAAGGTTTATAAACAACATTTAATTGACTGTTGTACTTCCTTGTGTCTACAGGTGTTGAGCTTCAGCTGAGGATGGCAGGAGATTCTCGAGTCCTCATGGACCACAATATGGAGATAGGAGTCACACCTGCACAGGTAAACTGCACAGTCACTACTGGACATTACTGTATTGAGCACTACAGTCTTTCCACAGCTGGGAGAGAAAGTGTGAGACACGAATGAGAGAACGTGAGAGAATGGTGGCATGGTGGTGGAGGCATCATTGAGAGAGCAGAGGGAGAAAAAGAGATGGAGAAGATATAGAGAGATGGGAATGATTAGTGGAAAGAGAACAGTGCAGGAGAAAGAAAATCAGACTGATGGCTTTAGAGTGGTAGGAATGAGGAAGATTAAAAGGCTTTTAGATATATGGTGGCTATGCTGTAATCATATTTTATAGATTAAATAAGCAGTGCAGAATATAGATCAAGCCCCAAAAAAGTGTAAGGAAACTTCTTTCTTTAGATAAATATATAGATCAGCGTATGCGGCAGTGAATATAAAGAAAAGACACCTCACTCACTCCCAATAATGGATGGTGGAGTTGAACTGGTTATCTGTCCTGATTCCCCAGCTGATTGGAACTTATACTGTCTACCCAAGCGCGCCCACAATGGAGAAGCCACCCACCGTTTACTATTAGCATGTAAGAGCATAGTTAGAACTAATGAATATGTTTATTGACCATCACCTGCACAAACGGTATTGAATACAAAGGCCAAAGGTTGGGCGGCACTGTTTGTGACAGCTTCATCTATCACTCAATTAGCCCTAGCTCAAAGTGTGGAAATCAATGGATTTATTTTAGCTGCTTTTTGCTTGCAATGAGTCTAGTAGTGATTAACAACAATTTAACAAAAACAACTGTGTACGTTAACTGATGTCAGTGGAAAGTTTCACTCTAAGAAATGGTGGACTGACTGTTCTGAATCTATTCTTGATCCAATATCCTTGAGCGCAGTTGGTAATGAAGCAGCCCATTGACATTTAGTGAATGCATTGTCATCAAGCCACTAATTGCGATGCCGGTCAATAAGCATTGTCTTTCAATTCTTCTTGGTCCAAACGTTCCTTAAACGGGGATCACTTCAAATCAATATCTGAAAACTCAATACTGTACATGCAGGTCTGACTGAATTTGTATGTTCAAAGGACAGTAATGAAATGGCCCTGACATCTCAAGGAAACTATCCTGAAAACCTTTCTGACCGATTTTATTATCCGGGCTCTAGAATCGAAGGCACTGCAGGGATATTGTACTGCCTTAGATTAGGTCCTACCCCGGCTGAACAGTGAGAGTGATCGTGTTTGTGATAGAGCGGAGGAGCAGCCAGTGTAACCACAATAGGATGTAACTTTCCTGGTGATGCGAGCATGACTCTAGAGAGAGATGGATCACAGGTGTCTGATTAGCAGCAAGAGATTCAGAGGACACAGGAGTTGTTTTCTTGCCTCAACACAATGCATTTCAATTATCAGCTCAGATTGGAAAGTGTCAGTGTGCTGCCAACGTGTCCTTGGTCTGTTTGAAATGTGCCTTGCAACTCTGTCTTCCTGTGTGTGTGTGTGTGTGTGTGTGTGTCTGTATGTATGCATGTGTCTGTCCAAAGAGAGGGACACATTCTATGTAGCCCCTGCACGAATATATTGCCGGACTGTGTGGCATTGTTGTGGTCATTGTTTTTCCTAACCCTAAATTATCTAAAACATACAATTTTAGAACCCTGCGTGTGTGTGCATGAAAGCCGGTTTCTAGATAAGTGCAGTGTGTGTGCCCAGGCATATGCAACTCTTTTTAAGAATGCCATAAGGGTCTACTGGGGAAGGATGGAGGCTCTGTTCCTATCCAGGCCTGCCAATGTCCCAGAGGGTGCGAGGGGAGGGAACACAGGGGACATGGAGGAAGGCAGGGCACAGCTGTGGGGCCAGATCGCCTCACTGGAGTTTGGCCAACATAGACAAAGACCTGGGCGTCCTTGTGTTCTTGCTGTGTCCTTACTCCCTCTTTCTCTCTCTCCCTGTATATACTGTATGTGTATGCGCTGACACAATGTCATTGTGGGGTAGCACAGAGCAGTGACTTTATAACGGCTCTTATCTAATAACAGAACGGTGTGATTTTACAAAGGCTGAGGGAAAATCTCATCAAAAAGTTTAACACCTACATCCTCCAGTACAAACTTAATATAGCGTTTGAGAAAATATTAATGAAAAGAAATCACTGTGGCTACTGTACAGTACACCCAAGTGGAGAAAAACTTACCTTGCTGCTGTTCTCTCTCCCTCTTTCTTTCTGTCTTTTCTTGCTTTCTTTCGCTCTCCTTCCTCCCCTTACCCTTCCTCTCTCTCTCTTTTTACCTATTCTTTTCTACATAGGTGAAGAAGCTCCCTAAACACTTGCGGGAGGCTCAGATCTCAACAGAGCGAACCCACTTGATTTCTGACCCGGCGAAGAAGCCACGTCAGCGATATGTGCAGAAGGACGGCAAGTGCAACGTTCACCACGGAAACGTGCAAGAGACCTACCGTTACCTCAGTGACTTGTTCACTACGCTGGTGGACCTACGGTGGCGTCTTAGTCTCTTCATTTTTACTTTGGTCTATGTAGTCAACTGGCTTTTCTTTGGCTTTCTGTGGTGGCTGATAGCACTAATCCGTGGGGATCTGGTGCATGCTGATGAGGAGGGCTGGACCCCCTGTGTGGAGAACCTCAACAGTTTTGTCTCAGCCTTCCTCTTCTCAATTGAAACAGAGACCACTATAGGGTACGGTTATCGTGTTATCACAGAAAAATGCCCTGAAGGTATCATACTGCTTTTGGTGCAGGCCATCTTGGGTTCAATTGTTAACGCCATGATGGTGGGCTGCATGTTTGTCAAGATCTCACAGCCAAAGAACCGCGCCGAGACCCTAATGTTCTCGCACAATGCTGTTATATCAGTGCGAGACAACAAGATGTGCCTGATGTTTCGAGTGGGGGACCTGAGGAACTCTCACATTGTGGAGGCATCGATCCGAGCGAAGCTGATCCGCTCGCAGCAGACCAAGGAGGGGGAGTTCATCCCACTCAACCAGACTGACATCAACATCGGCTTTGACACGGGAGACGACCGGCTGTTCCTGGTGTCGCCACTTATCATCTCTCACGAGATCAATGAGAAGAGCCCCTTCTGGGAGATGACACTGGCGCAAATGGAGAAGGAGGAGTTCGAGATTGTGGTTATCCTTGAGGGCATGGTGGAGGCCACAGGTATGGAGGGCGGGGGAGATGATCTAGGGCAGGGCTAAAGAGTGGGAGAAAGGTGGAATGGGAGGACATATGGATGATGGGTAGAAGGACAGAGAGAAACAGAGATTGAAATGTTGGATGCAGGAGGCGAGCTGAGTGGGAGGGTTGGGAAGAAGGATTAATGGATGGAAAGACAGTAGAGGCTCACATGGACAGATACAAATAGAGGGCTGGAGTGAGTAAATGTAAGTGCTGCAGATTACAAAAGGTAATATTGTAATAGACGGAAAGACAGAGAGACTAACATTAACAGATAATCGACTCTTTAAGTGAGACAATAAATAATGTCAACGCATTTTCATTTAGTATTTAGTATTTTCATGATTTCAAAACAGCTGGCAAATGTTTTTTGAGGAAGGTGGCGACTGTTTCTGTCATTAACCCTGCAACTGCAACTTTCTGTCTTCATCATACATTATTTCTACACATTTCAAAGTATTTGTTACTTCAACTGAGGCAGACGATTGAAAGCCAATCATGCTACAACTGCCTGGCAAACATTCTCTGTTCTCACTGCAGCCTGCATTTCCACTGTTGCTACTTCAAGGTTATGTCTTTGATATTGTTTATTTCAAAAGGAATTTAGTGTAGCTACCCACACTGCAGGTCTGTGTTGTCGTTAAAGGCCGAGCAGTCCTGAAAAGTGTTCCAGGCTGGTTACATTTATGAGGCAGACGTGACCAGATGTGTCTGTAAAGTTCCACAAAGCTCCCATTTGAGACTGTAGTCAAGGCTGCAAGAGAGAAGTGTAGTCTTCAACTCAATAATCCAAATGAGATAACCATACAAGGGAACACTCAATTTATGAAATTCAAAGACAGCGTTTTTGAATGGAACATCAATCCCGTCTTTCGTAATTATAATGTGATGAATACAGAAACCTTTAGAGCATGACGGCCCACAGCTAGCTGTTAATTTGCTGTTCTAACGTGTTTTCTGTGGGGTATTGGCTAAATCAGGTATTGTTTATATGCCTAAACTGCATTGTTTATTGGCCTTTGTTCAAAGACTAATTATAATTCTCTTGTTTGAAATACAATGCATTATACATGTTACTAATTTACTTTATTGGTTATCATCGTGCTTTGCATTAGTAAATTAGAAACACTAATGATTAGGAGCGTTTAGTCTCGTGCACACAATTGTCTTTTTAACAACTCATACAAACCACCGAGCTCTCTAGTGCGATCAGGCATGGCATCAGAACATTTCTGCTCTATTTCATTTTTTTATTTTTTTTTTATTTAATGTTTTTTTCTCCTCCAAAGCACCAGTAGTCATCATGCTTCCTGCTCACGCTGCTGGATAGTTGACTCAGGCATTAAATCACATTTTGCTTCACCGTCAGAGACCATGGCATCACGCAGGGGTTATGTCGTCACTGTCCTTGACCGCTAAGCAATGGACTAATCTGACCGTCCAGTAGCCCTCCCCCTACTTTCCTCTCCTGTTAACCTTAATTAGACTCGTTAAACAGGTCACAGAGTATAAGCCGGGGAATTAGAGGATAGGTCCACCTTCAACCTTTTTTCATAGTTTTTGCCATCATAACATTTGTGTTCAAATTGTGTCATCAGCTTGAACTACATACTGTATATATATGTGTATATATATATATATATATATATATATATATATATATATATATACAATACGATCTTGCACTTGACAAATGTGGTGAAGTCAGGATGGTACTAACTAAAAAGACATGCCCCTAAAACTGTTTTATTAAAGCCTGTAAAAAGTATTTTTGATTATTAATAATGATGTGTTTTTAATTGAAGTATAAAGTCTAAAGGTCACCAACATTCAAATTCATCGCTGAATGAGCACCTTCAGCTGCTATTTTAGAAGTGATGAATCTGCTGTCAGTGTAGTTATGTTTCAGTGAATGGATGGCCAATGCTGCAGTATGCAAAAAGTATTATTTTTATCTTATCCTAAAGGAAAGCATATTAATATTATTAAATTCAAGGAGAAATGCTAGGGGATAGATACAGTACAAACATAATTTGTTTTTTTCTTAGAAAATTGAGAGAGATTAAAATCAGCATCTGATGATGGCTTTATATATCGTAGAGTAGAAACTCACTTTTTAACAAAAAATCCCCACATTACAAGTTGGATGCTGTCACAGAGTTTGGGAGTGACAGATAAGTGGGTGGTGAAGTGGCTTCATTTTCTCTTTAATAGCGCCATCACTTGTTTTCTCCGTTGACATCCAGCCTGTGGTTGTAAGCATGATTGTAGGCTCTGAAAATCACTAACAGCAATTGTTTCTCGGGCACTTCCACAGCATTTGGGATAAAAAGTAAAACAAGATGATGGGTTAATAAAGAACATTCTGCCCTCCTACTTGATGACACAGCTTAATTGCACTAAAGAAAATACAATTACATTATCGCAGTAAATGAATGTAGAACAGCCACAAAATTTCACAACACTAAAAGTATACAATTAAATAATTTTAGGTCATACTCAGTATGTTCATTTATATTTAAATTGATTATCTATGTAATGGAGTATCATAAAACTATATATAAAATCATTTTTTTATTGCCGAAGATCAAAATCAAGCTAATCTGGTGAGTTGATACATTTCTAAAATTAACCCTCATGTTGTGTTTCATGTTAAACAATATTTTTTGTCAAAAATGACCGTTCCATTAAGTAAAAACTAATAAAAACTATATATTATCATATATTATCACTACTTGTTGTGTTAGGCTTAACTAACTAAAGTTAACTTAAGTTCTTGTGAACATTACAAGTTATGGCCTATATACCTCATTGATCTGAGCGTATACATCTTGAATGCAGAATTCAGATTCAGAAATCAGATGAAACATAGTATACTGTGTATCACAGACTACTTTGGGTCTACTTTGGGTCAAATTACATTCATTTTTTCGGACACTTCCTCCTCTAATCCAGCCTCACTGCCAGTTTCTTGACCTCTCTACTCCTCGCAAGTGTGGTGATCAAATATATAATCAAGAGCCTCACTTACTGTATATCGATCTGCCATAGTGCTGCCACACAATGAACTGTGAGCCAGGCCTCAAAAATATTATATACCATAGCCACGAGAAAAGTTCAATATTATTGAAACTATGTTGCAACTGTCTGTGAAAACTGCCAACAGGTGTTGCTCCTGTGTTGGAAAGACTCTACTGGGCAAAGGTTCTCGTAGTGGTTGCCAGGGAACCCAAGGTGTGTGTGTGTGTGTGTGTGTGTGTGTGTGTTTGTGTGTGTGTGTGTGTGTGTGCATGTGTCCATCAGACAAATGTGCCTGAGCTCAGTTTTTACACTAATTTTAGTCTCCCCCATTCATTTCTAATGACCGGTCATATTTGACCGGGAACACCAAGAGTGTACAAAAGTTGAATAAAACACACAAAATTGTATGCAAATGAATATGAAGTCGTAGATTTAATTATAATTTCCACTTTATTTTATTTAAAGCATTTTTAAAGTACAATTTTAGAAATCAAGTGCAAATACAAGAATTGCAAATAACGGAAAGCCACAGTTTATTCAAAAGTGAGTTTTATGCTAATGTAAAAATTAAATTTACTGTTAGTAACAATCCCTAGTATAAACATTTCAAAAGTGTCTGACATTTAGTAGATGGGGGGGGGGGAATGTTGTTCTGTAAAATTATTTGTCTAACATTTTCAAAAACTAATTATGCTCCAGTTTATTGTAACGTTTCAGGGACTTGTTCTGCTGTGACGGAGATCTAGTCATGTACGTCTTTGTTGCCGACAACAAATCTTGTTTTCATTATTGAAGTGTTTCTGAAGACAGGTTTAAGGCTGCTTTGTTTCCACTACAGTAAATTATTAATATATAAAATATAGCCTGCTTTATGCCTTTTCTCAGAAAGCATCTTGCAATATTGTTGCTGTGTAAACATGATTGTCTGCAGTCGTGTGTTGCGTTTTCCAGGAAATGTAGGAAAACAAACACCTGTAGCAGGCCCAAATGTAAGTTTTAGAAATGGTTACTAGAAGATGTTTGTCCTAAGATAAAAGTGGGTACCGTTATACTGTAACTAGGGCAACCCGAGAGTTTACAGCTGAGTCTTTTCAATAGAAGGATTAATAGGGAAATTGTGTTGTGAATAAAATTTCAGACAACCGATGCGCTGTAACTGCTGATAATGTGTTCCCAAGTTATTCTAAATATGAACACACTATTATCGATACAACACAATCACAACCAGTTAGAGATCATACCAATTAGAGATTTAAACAGTTAGAGAGCTACTCTGGACTTGTAGTTCCAGTCTAACATGCTCCACCTACTGGCAAGAAAAGTAACAGCAGCCGCGGCATGGAACTGGAAATGTAGACATGTTCATGTGCACCTTTTAGAGGCAATAATGGCTTCTGCAATTCTGACACCTCAGGCCAATGAGTGTAAGGGCTGTAGTTTTTTTGTTTTCTGTCTGTTTGTTTGTATTTGGTAGCTGCTGTTTGTATGTTTGTGTAAGGTTTCATAATTTACAAATTAAGCTTAAAACGTACAAGTTTGGTTTAGATTAGCATATTTGTATCTGAATACTGCCCTTGTAGTTGGTGTAGGAGGGTGGTTCCTAACCAGAATTAATTTAAAAAAAGACAAACCCCTTGGCATCTTGGTTTTAGGTATCTGAATGAATCAAGTTTAAGTTTCCACTGTGACTATGGACGTTACGTGCCAACTGCTGTATCGTTAGCACATGACATGGGGGTGCATACTGAAAGCCTTGAGGGGAAAGACAAACGTCACCACTAAACATAAGGTAAAACTACAACTTGTAAAATAACAAAAATAAAAAGAAACAAGAACACATGAACAAGACTATGTCGTGTTACGACACATGATCAGCTCTTCTATTTAACTGAGGTCCTGCAGGCTGGAATCTTAAGCAGTGTTAGTTCCCCTGTTGTTACATGTAGTTACAGGGTAACTAGAGAGTATGAGGGCTGTAATCTATTTAATCTGTAATCTTTATTTTAAGGACCCCAAAATTATAAAGGAACAATGTAGTTTGCCTCGTGTTGGTAAAAAGATCATTTTAAAATAAAATCCCATCAGATGTATTAAGTAATGCAGAAATAATCACTCTATCTGCCCTGAAACGTCCAGAATTTTGCTCAGTTTTATGGTCATACTCTACCCTGTAATGATATAATAGATATCCAGTATAAATTCTTTGTAAAATCACGAATTGTTACCCCCTCATTCCATAACTGTACTTGCTGGGTACGTGCTGTACTGGTATACCATAAGTACAAAAGACTACACCGTAACTCAGAAGTAATTACGCTGTACGTTGTGGGCTTTAATCTAAAGCATTAACCAAAAAGTTGTACATAGGTGAAACTGAGTTGAGTTGTATTTTCAAAGTTTAAATAATGAAAATAAAAGAAATAGCCTATGTGACAAAACACAGAAGCTGCTCTGTGTCTGCATGGCAGTGAGGTGTGTTTATGTGCTGGTGTGAAGATGTATTTATTTAAAACAGCTGCAAAACGGCAGCGCTAGCTAGCTATGTTTGCAGAAAATTAAACCCAATCACACAAGGACACACGGTTGTCATGAAAAGAATGATGTGAATTCTGTAACCTCTTTTATCACAATGGCTGCTGTTTGTCTGCCAACAGTCAAGTCTTGAAGCACATCAACACATTACAGCACAAGTGTCTCCTACGCACACAGCACCCTACAGCAGAATTTTACAACCAAATGTATAAAACATAAAAACACAGGTATCTTTTATAAAAAATGCAAGAGGAAAAAAGCCAATTCACTGTTCTGGAGCCAAGAGCTTGGGTTTAAAAGAGGGGCACATTACCATACAATATTTGCTACTATTGAAAGTGTGCTGTGTTTGTGCGTGCGTGTGTGGCAAATGGGGGCTGGAACTTATTTGTTCATATTTGTAAAGTGATTGAGTCACTGGCTGTTCATTTAGATCTAATCCCTCAGGAAATAACTGTATCAAAATGTATTTCCATAATCACAACAATCAACACTACACAAATGCATCAGCAACATACTGTAGCAATGTCTGAGTCACCCTGCTCATACGACATCTATCAGTTAAGTCAGAGTCAACTGGACTTTTGAATTGTAAAAAAACTTCAGTAAAAATGATAAAACTGGGTGCAGCATCTTTCAAATGCTAATCAGACTAGACACTAATAGATCTTCACAGCACAACCTAATCTATTTGGACTGCAAAGTATTAGCTAAACTAAGAATTTAAAACCAACACATCAAACAATATGCCAACACCCTTAATACACTATAGAACATCCTTTATAGGGACATAATGACACTATATTGTCTTTGATGATCTAGTCACAGAAATAACAAACATTTCACAAGTTAAATGTGGAAACTAGGCCACTCATATCCAGAGGGAAAGCTGACGCTGCGGGGGGGGGGGGGGGGGGGGGGGGGGGGGGGGGGGGGGGGGGGGGGGGGGGGGGGGGGGGGGGGGGGGGGGGGGGGGGG
>JAVQJD010034829.1:0-35197 GCA_036023655.1 Nannoperca australis
GTTTGGGACGACCAGAACTCTTCCTAGACCTGGCCGTCCAGCCAAACTGAGCAATCGTGGGAGAAGAGCCTTGGTGAGAGGTAAAGAAGAACCCAAAGATCACTGTGGCTGAGCTCCAGAGAAGCAGTAGGGAGATGGGAGAAAGTTCCACAAAGTCAACTATCACGGCAGCCCTCCACCAGTCGGGGCTTTATGGCAGAGTGGCCCGACGGAAGCCTCTCCTCAGTGCAAGAGATATGAAAGCCTGAATAGAGTTTGCCAAAAAACATGGTAATTCAGTCTGAATATCAAACCACTGGTTTCCCACCATGCATGTTTTAGTGTGGTGGGAAGGTACAGTTGTGTCCATCTTGGCATCTGTAATGGCCATGATAAAAACATGTTCCATCCCATATCAAACCAGCTTCCCACCTCATCCCAGCTGCTTCCCCATCTCTTCCCCTTCATCCTCTTCCTTCAAACTCCAACCTAGTCCAATCAGAGCAAAGGGAAGCTGCGGAGACAGCAGCTGTATGGCAGAGGAGAGGGTCATAAAACGCAGAAGGCTGAAAGAGGAAGTCAAGGGACCTGGTGAGTTATTGCCCCCCAAACGTACACACCGGGTCCTGGGAACTGGGAACTTCTCACAGGGGGGGCAGTGTGAAGTGTTTTCCACAGGCCTGGACCTGCTCTGCAGTCTGTGTATTCTTTATCACCTCATCACAGACCAATGATGACCCCTCACAGCTTGCCATCATAATACTGCATGAGTCTATTTTAAAAAAAAGCAGACCTCTTTAAACTCTGTAATAAAACTGATGTAATAAATTTTGCTTTTTTTCCCCAGCAGTACAAACAGTGTGTACCAACATCTCATACTGAGTTCTAGTATTGCCCTTTAGGTGTGTAAGAATATGCAAAAACTGGATATAGAGCGGGGAGGGAAATGTGAGAGAAAGTGAGAAAGAGGGGGAACAAAAGATTCACAAACAGACAGTAAATGTATGTCACACTGGGAGAAATGCTTTGAACAGAGCCATGAGTCAATGCCTGCTTAAAAACACACCTCTGATATATTTAATTGTTTGTCATTCAACTTCTGTGAAGGTCCCAGACTCATATTTTAATGTAATGTACATGGGAGGCTAAATATTTCCCTCACAACTTTCACACATTTCCCAGCGCTTCTCATTTATCTCTTTGTTCCTTCAAACAGATAACATTGTTGGTTTATTTTTAGTGACATATCTGATACACAAGCACACACACACACACACACACACACACATACAAACAATGCTGAGTTGTGCCTGTGAGAAAGTGAGTGCTCAAGTGTGAATTCCAGCCATGCCTGTCTTTTGGCAGCTTGTGAATTTATGATACAATTAACCCTGGAAGATATGCCAAGCGCACTCACTTTACACTCTCTATAGCTTTCAGCGTGCTAGTTGAACACTCAAATATGCATAGAAAAACATGGTCTGCACACATGTTGTGAACTGAGCATGGAGAAAATGCAAAAAAAAATTACAAGACTGGACAATTCTTAACCAGGGAGAGATTCATCACCAGACGACGTCAGACAATTAGAATCTTCTTTTTAACAAACAGGTAGAAAAACTTTTTTTTTATTTAAGGAAAGGAAAAGAGTAGAGATGAATGAATGTATTTAATTTATTTCAATTCAATGCCTATATTAACTAAGTCTTTATCCTGTGTTATGTGTCAGTTTATGTGTAACATCTTGTACAGTACCAATCACAAGTTTGGACACACTTTCCCATTCACTTGAATCAAATGTTTCCTTGCATGTCCGTGTTGTTCAGAATCTGCTTTTTTTCAGGTGTGAGGTGTTGCTGTGTTATATATCTGTTCAGAATAAATCCAAACCAATCGTTCATGCACTTGATAACTTCCACCCACATATTGTGTTTTAATATCTTTTAGTATCATTTCTCCTCACTATCCTGTCCCCAGTGTTCTCATCTCGTCATGACTGTGGCAGATTAGTTTGACACTCTGTACCCGTGGGCCTCAGGGACAAGGGCATGATGAGAGACGGTCTAAATGTGCGTGCCACTATTTTTGTGTGTTTATGTGTTGCAGTCGATGCACTGCACAAGAGTGCTCATGCGCATAATTCCGTTCTTAAATATGGCAAACCTTAATGTATGAGAGACAGACTGAGACGACCCTGGTGAGATCTAGCAGGAGGACATGGTGTTAACTTGAGGTTCTATAATTCCCCCTCACTGAATCAGTCCCACCAACTTCCACCATCTAGAAACAACTAAACCCTTAGAGCAGTTAACATCAACCACAAGTTTTGTATTTCAAGTTGTATACAACACTCCAAGTTGTATTTCTCCTTCATAAAGTCATTTTGAAAAGTCATTGTGTTATCTTTAACTTTGGTGAATGCTGTTTAGTGCTTTGTCAAGTATCTGTTGCAACATATTTCAGGGTTTTGGTTATATAAGAGTCATATGATCACAGTGTGTTTTAGCATTAAGTTCTATTCATCGTCCTATTTGTGACTTCCTCAGTGAATAATAGGCTATATGAGGCACCAAACTACAAACTCAAAATTGCTTTTTTGTGTCAAGTCAAAAGAAGTGTTAGATCTATTTAGTTGTGTTTGCATGCTTATATATTTAATCATTTCTTTTATTTTCTTTTTAGCTCCGTATTATCTTCCTGCAACAGACAGTAAAACTATATTCATCCCTGAAGCACCGTTTTAGAAGACAGAGGAATGTTTATTTTGCAGATAAGAATTTGGCATGCATGAGAACATTTGCATTGTGTGTGTGTGTCTTTTTTGTGTATTTAAAATCCTATCTAAGTATACATGAAATCTGTGTCCTGGGTCGTAGCCTCAGTATTACTTGAAGGCAGTCTTGTCTCGTGTTTCTAGCTAAGTGACTGGCTCCTCTGCACAAGTCAGAGCACAAATCTAAGTCGTTCATTGTGGGGTGAAAAACAGCTGAAACTTGTTTTAGCGTGGCTCAAGAAAACTTCAGAGCACCAGCAGTGATCATGCCAGTCTACAAGGCTAATTCGCCAGTTAGGCTATATGGTCTAATTTGTCCTTAAGTTGTTTGTGACTGAAGAAGTTAGGAAGCATGGTGCTGTTATGTGTGTGTGCGAATGTGGGTGGGGAGTACAAACCTTGCAGAACCCAGATGACACTGCCGGGGCCGTTATTTTCCCACAGTGCAATATAAATAGCCTGCTAGTGTGGGGTGACGGTGGGCAGGCAGGGGCGCTCAAGGGAGGATCCCATCCACACACAACAGCACATTCCTGTCCACCTGGCCCTGCCAGAGACCCAGGTCCCCTTACAGGATGTGTCCACATACACATACACACATCCCTCCTTCTCACACCTTTCCTTCATCACCTGTTTCCTCACCTCTCTGCCAACTCCCCTTTTCTCCTCAGGAGGGACCCTTTGGCTGAGGTCTCGGCCCACATCACGCTTGGTCACATCAGCCCCTCGTGCTCGCTGACTCTCCACCTTTGACCACCGTGGAACGCCATGACGCAAACATTCACTCACACACAGACACTATCTTGGTACCTCACACAAACATACTCACAACATCCCTGTTTTCCTCGAGAAAGTTGACAACTGCAAAACGTTACTTTAGTGTAACATATGCTACATGTCCAAAGCCACAGGATATCAATGGTTTCGTATGAAATTACACTTTTTATCCGTGACTATCCTACAGAAATATATATTTCACAATAAAACTGAGGCCGGTAAAAAACACTTGTGCAGGTATGTTTACTTTCTTTGTCCCAGTAATCTCAGATTTAGTGCTGATTATCTGCCCCAATGTTGACATTTGACTTATATAACCTTTCACACAGGAAAATGATTTACTGTAATTACATACTTGGAAACCCTTGTATCCGCTCTGCATCTTTCTGTAAATTACCTCGATGACACCACTCTAATGGCCAAACTCATCCTGATTCTCGTGTCGAGAAAAACTGAAACTCAACTGATCTGATGTGCTCTTCAGTCTACATACTACTTGTTATCATGATCACGGCTTCAGAGCAGAGCGCCACCTTCCACCCCAGCTCGCCTGACTGAACTCAAACCTTCATTCGGTATATCCACAGGTCTTTTAGCCTGTTTCAGAAGGAGGCACACATGAAAAGCTTTCTGCAGGCTGCTACTTTTACAACAGTCAAAACAGGTCAGTGAGAAAGGACTTGATTATCAACCCTAAATATAAACCCTTCAGCTTCCTGTCCCACAGATCTGCTTACACACTAAAGACAGCATTAGATAGACGATGCTTCCAGCACAACATGTGCAAGAGTCTTGACGAGGGCACGGAGGGGCATCAAAACTTCACACCCATCGCTTGACGTTCACGCTCATCTCAGCGAAGCCAGCACAAAATGCATGCTAGTCAACACTTGTGTTAACTAAACCGGATCTCAGTGAAGCACACATAGCTGCATAAAAGGTTAACGGCGCTGTTTGCACGATGCTATGGTCCAAAAAGTGTAATTATAGGTATAAAGTGTGGCATAGAAGCATCCAGAACCAAAGCACAACCCCTGCCTGTGTTCTCTTTATGCTAGCAAATTAGTTGTCACAGCTGGGAAAAGTGAATCAGTTGCTGCCACTACTAATTATAGAAAGGCCTGCCTTTCTAGAACGTAAAGAAGGCCGGGTGACTTCTTAAATGACAGGCACTGATTTGGTTTCCCATGGCTATCACGTTGGGGGAAGATGCCATGTTTATGGTTCAGGGAGATCACAAAAACACACACAGCACACACACACTCATACTCTCTCTAGTGTAATCAGTCATTACTATCTGCCCCATGAACACCATGTTCTGCAGTATAAATCTACAGGCTGACAGCTGGAGTCACCCTGACTGATGAGCTTTAAACCAGTGTGAAGAGCCCCAACAGCGATGAAAGTGGCTCTCCCACCAGCATGGCAGAGGCCGGTGGCTCTGATCCAGGCTGAGTTTTATTACTACTCTGCAGTTTACCTCAAATTCAAAAAACAAATTCTCATGCAGTGGATACAAAATGTGCAGTACTGAAGCGGAAGACTTAATAACACACCTATTGGTTTCTGAAAGTATTTACTGCTAACAAATTAAATATATAACGTGGTTTGTGAATGTATTCAGTACTAACAAAACTGTAATCATGCAATTTACTTTTGTTATCTGATAAACCTGAGGTGTTTGTTTCAGAGACATGAAGTTGGGGTTGTTGATGTATTTAATACAAAGGTGGTTCAAAGGGATTTAAAGCATCAGCGAGACCAACACTTTGTTTTCAGTTATTATTCCATTTTTCTTCTATGAAACTTTGTCAAACGTATGTGGTAGAAGTCTTTCATCAGCGCAATAGCAAAGATGAACCAATCTGCGTTTTCTGCTTAAGAGGCAGATCCACGCCCTTTCTCACCCCATGTTTCCCAAACTATAGAAGCCAACATCTGGTGTGACATCATTAGGAAAACACTGCTGCAGACAGAGTGATCCTTTGATTTATATCACATCACTACTGGCTCACATGACATTGGCTTTACCTTGAAATAAGATAGTTATCAAAGTGTAGCAGGAGGAATTCTGAATTGAATTGATAAGCTTCCAATCTTGTGACAAAAATGCAGGGATAACCCAGAAAGCGATGCATCTGTGGCAGTGGACTTATATGTTTTGGTGAGAGATAAGAAGAATAAGCAAACACAAGCCGTAGCTTATCAACAAAAACAGCATCTGACCAAATGCCTGAACGGCGTTTGTTGTGGTGCCAGCACCTGACACCCAACCACGCATGGAGAGCAAGAGCTTGACATTGGCCACAGGAACAAAAGCATTGTCAGTCGGGACCCCTGAGGAGATCAATTTGCTCACCCCCCCCCCCATTTCCAGGCCTTCCAGCAGGGTTGAATAGAGGACAGAGGGCCGGTCACAGCAGCAGGAGGCTCTGCAATGTTTCTCTAACGGGGTGTAAAGACAAACAAATCACTGGGATGAGCCGTGGTCTTGGTATTGTAATAAGCCAGTGATTTACACCTGGATCATTCAGGCTGATAAGGGATAATTAGTTTGGGATTACTGTGGTCACTAACAGTTTATAAAACGAGTGTTAGTGAGTCTGTCTGTGCAAATGAGGGAGCTAAAGGGCAGCGCTGGGGTTCTCTTGTGTTTTAGGTGTTGGTACTAAAGTTGACCCTACTCTCCTGACAAAATAAAACAATGATGTGATTAAAAAAAGAATGAAGTATTGTGAAATACATTTGTTCTATTAAACAACAAGGCAAATGTTTAATTATTAGATATAGGCTACTGATAACCTCAGCATTAAACCTAACCTGTATGATAACTTCATTGAAGCTGATGATTATTTTCTCTGTTAATCGAGAAAATATTTAAAAAATTGTTATAGTAAGGACGTTGTTAAATAGCTTGTTTTGTCCAACCAGTAGTCCGAAACCCAACGATTGAAAAATAAATAAAAAACAGCTGATCTTCATATGTAAGGAGGTGGAACCAAAGAAAGTTTGCTTAAAATTACAAAAATGTGTCTAATCGATAATCAAATTTGTTTCAGATTAATTTTCTGTTGATCACCCAATTGATTCATCTTTTCAGCTCCAATGACAACAATAGAGATCATTTTGCTGGTTATGGTAATGTTTTGTTTTTGGAAAATAATTAAATCACTATAATTTATAACTTGTGGAAACGGACATGTTCTAACAATTCATTAAATGAATAATATATATTTTCATTAGAATAAGATCTCTTGTGGAATCGCACTACAGCAGAACTATATGCACCTGAGAAAGTGGTGACTAACCTGAAAGCTGCAGGTAAACAGACTGCATCATCAACTCTCTGGTTAAAAGCTGGAGCATGGGGAAGTGGCCTCGATTCACTCACCTGTCTACGCTCAGTCTTTCCTTAAATTTCATGATACACAGTAGGCTACCAAAATCACGCAGCATGGGTCTTCAACAAAAAATGCAAAGTTGACTTGGCTAAACAAAAGGTGTTTTGGGAGATCACGAGAAGTCATTGTTCTACGAGCTTTTCGTCTACGTAAGTCTGTAAGTCAAGATTTTCATGCGCATAAATTACCTGAAAACATACGCTGTAACGCTGTACACGTGAACCCTTGCGCACAGCCTGGCATTATAGTAACATAAAACTAACTAAACAGTGGGTGTTCAAAGACATATCGGGGAAAAAACATGCAGTTCATGGGAGGAGAAAAGAAAAAAAAACACATCATTGAATGGGTTAATTTTGAGTCATACCAGGCTCAGAGAAGTAGAAAAATGAGATAAAAAATTCCTCCGCCGCGGCGACACAGAGAAAGAAAACTTTAACTTTTGGTGTGTTTTTTTCCGCATTACTCAGTACATTAATTAACGAATGTATTGAATTCCCAAAAGCTGCGACAAACGCCGTAAAATGTAGATATACGCTTTTAACACGTTTTTACCACCTTTTCAGCCCGACGAGTAGATCCCCGCTGACTTCAGCGGAAGGATATGTGTTTTTGTTTCTCCGCTCGCAGTGACTTCAGTGACTGGTGAGCGCAGAGAGGTGGAGGTCTTTTTCTCTGCTGAGTGAGACTCGTACAAGTTAACTGTGTGTGCATTTTAAACGGGTTCAACGGAACAGCGTGTAAAACGAGTAAACATTTTCTGAAATGTAAATTGGCACTACGAGTAGGTTTTTTGGTCGTAATTGTTTGTGAGCCGTTTCCAACGAGACTTTTTTTTTTTTTTTTTTTTTTAGAACTAACCGTCCCGGGAGACAACTCAACTTTGGGCTGGCGACCTTATGTGGATTTTACAGAAAATATGGAGCAGATCCCTGGTTTCTCCTCGGGTAAACCACTAGTCTTTGTCTTCTGCTTCATCCATCTCTCTTTGGGTAAGTTTATTATTATGATAAAACTTCATTGTTTGTTTGTTTTAGTCCCAATAGTTAATAACTTGTCATGATCACGTTTTAGTTGCCCCTGCATCTTCGGGACACGGGGCAGACGTAGCATCTCTTCACACACTGCGTTTACGCCTGTATCTGACTAGCTAGGTGAGCTGCTTGGAAAAAGTTATTTAAGGAAAGAAAATTTGTCCCAGTAAGTACCTTTAGGTGGACGGCTAACATAAAAACGTTTAACCGTACTTTGTAGTTATTGTTTCGTTCCTGCGGCGTTTAGCATTTTACCCTAAACATACGCTAGCTAACGTGAACATAACGTTACTTTGATGCGACTATAACATCCTTATAGGGGTTGAGTGTACCTCTGTAATACTCACCTTTAATTACGTTAGCCCGCGGTTTTTTTCTGTCTGTGTTCTTACCATTATTATGAACACTTAAAGACTCCTGGGCCATTTTCACCAGGTGTAAAAGACTTTTACACACCTCCACCAGGCCACTAAAACTGAAGCTAACGTCGCCCAGTGTCTAATTCAGAGAGGTCTGGTTAATGTGAGCATGGCGTACTACTGACTGTTCAGCGTGAGCTGAGTCCCACCGCTGCCCAGATGTTGAACAGCGAGAGGAAGAGAAAGAATTCAAAATGGACACTTAACCATGTTTAGACTGCCCTGCTGAATTAAGAGAGCTGACAGTGATGAAGGAGTGGATCAGATGTGGATTTTAGAGCAAATATTCACCGATATCATTGTGGTTCAATGGTGTTTATCGAGGAAACGAGCGTATCCTTCCCTTTACAAGACCTTGCCCATGTATAACATGCCAGTTACACGTTTCTAAACCACCCTGCAATTGCCCCTGTGAAAGCTCTAAATTTGAATTAATAATGAATGGGTGTAAAAACAAAGAAAAATTGGGATATTCTTGAAAATTACTAGATGTAATTGGAAATTATCACTCGAACCAGGCACCTGTACTGCAAATTTGCCATAGAATTGCAGTGTGTGTGTGTGTGTGTGTGTGTGTGTGTGCATTTAACCTAGCATATACATGGATAACTGGTTTACCTTTTGGTGCACCTGTCCTCAATTAAGCACTAATTAGTGTCAACTAATGACGGTTAATTAGTGACATTGCTAACATCAATTCAGTTCAACACAAATGTGCAGCCTGTTGCCTGCTGGAGGCCTAATTAGATCAACCCCCCCCCCCAAAAAAAGAAACTTATTATGGGAAGTTTTGCAAATACAGAGGTGCTTAAAACACTGTTACTGTTTCTTCGGGATCAGTAAAGATTTATCTGCACTTATCTTATTGGAGGTTTGGTGGGTTTATTCTGATTGTCATCTCATCTATGAGTGTTTATTTCAAGGGTCAGGCCTTTATTCATTCATGAATGTATGTTTCTCAACATAAACCATCAGTCCAGAGGATATTGGAATGCTTTCCTCTCTATCTTTGTTTCTGTAGCTGAGGAATAAAACTTACTCTATAGTCTTTTTTGTCTTTATTAAGCCTTTTAGCAAAGATATGTGCAGCCCTGCTATTCTCCCTCACATTTGTTCATGGACTATAGGTGACTTGTGAACAGAGAAGTTACACAAAAGGAAAAAAGACAATGTGAAAGTGCTGCAGGCAGTGCAAGGAGAGGCAGTGGAATGTTGTTGCTGTTTGACATTCCTCCCTCCCTCTCTGTTCAGCCTCTCTCTCTCTCTCTCTCTCTCTCTTACACACTCACACACACACTCTTTGTGCACCATGATTTTCTTTTTCTTCCTCTCTCCATCCTCACCTGTCCTTTTCCCCTCTAGTGTTGAACGTCCTCGTAGTGGGGACACTCTGCCGTAATGTGCTGCACCCTGAGCGACTGTAGCCGCAGCTTGTGATACGTGCGAGGCACGCGTGGTTTTCCATATGACACGATGGCATGGTAGAAAATGTTACTTTCCTTGATGACGTGAGGGAGGTTTGAGGTTTACCCATGCTGCAATATGCATCTATAACCTGTAGCTGTTATTTAAGCAGTTCGCTGTGGGTGTTTCTTGTTTTACCTTTGTTTTGCAATTTTTGAAAATTATTCACAAACAAAGCCATGTGGAAATGTCTACCAGTTTTGATCAAATACTGCAAGGAGTTGGTAGTCCTGTGACAAATACAGCTGCACTTCCTAAAGCTTCTTCACAATAAAAGCCGGCCAGATGTTTGGCAGTTGAAGGCTTTTAATGTGAAGAAGCTGGTTTGCGTCAGCAACATCTTAACCTTATAGTCACAGCTCCAGAATGGCACATTAGAGTGGATCAGAAAAGAACAGCGATCTACAGAACATAACAAAATTCTAAAATGAATATGCTTTGTGTGTCGTCACCTGCCTGACCACACATGTCAAGCCAGCCAGTCAAATCAGTGCATCACAGCTCAGTTGGGGAGGAACAGTTTGACCTTACTCCTAAGCATATATATTATTATATAATATAATATTGCAGGGCACAACAATGATCCTGCACTGTGAAGGTGCAGAATGGAAATGCTATATTATATTATATATGCTTATATACTCAACAGCACGGCAAAAGCATAATCATAATTGTAAGGCCTGTGTAGGACAATGAAGCGCCTCTGTGTTAGTATTTTGCTACAGTCCAGCGTTGCAGCTGAATGTTTATCTGATTGTTGTGGAAGCGTAGGTACCATCGTTGTGGCACACGACATAGCGTTATGCATATGGTGTGGGCATGTGGATGGTTGCAGACAGCTGACGTGTGTGGGTATCTATTTGTACGTGTGTATGTATTGCATTGTGGATGCAAACTGACAAAGGGCAGCAATTGTGCCGCCCATGGTTTACTTGCATCTGACCCAAGCTGGAGCCTGGTGTGAAATGTGATTTATCTGTGCCATGCTTCGCCCTGCGCTCTGAAGACAAAGATATTTATTGAGCTGCCCACAGCTCTGCATTATTGACCACCAGCTCTACCCACTGCCTTGTGGCTGTGTTATTATTAATGTGGCTTAAAACATCTCTGTGACACCCTCCAAGCTTTTCCTTTGGTTTCTTTATTATCTCTTCTCATCTGCTCCCTGCAGTCACAGTAAGATCATTTTTCCACCGCTTCAGTGTGTTCATGTTTCAGGTTACATTCATTTCAGCCTTCTCCACCCTTTTTGATTAGTAGTGTAGTTAAAAAGCCAGCCTCCACATGTGTTTCGGTCCTGTACTTGTTGCTTGTAGTGGGAGAGAGTAGTAAATAATGTGTAGATCTGTATGAGTCAATGGGTGAAGTTCTGTGGGTCTGTGCTCCAGATGTATGTCTATTTTTGTGCACACATACAGTTTGTGTGTGTGTGCCCCTGTAGACACGGTGGCTTAGAATAGATGCAAACTTATAGACCTACTGTGATTAAGGCCTTGAAGATGAAATGCATAGCAGACAAGGTGAAAGTCATAGTTATGGGCCTGTTACCATTTTACCTCAGAGTGATAACACAGCGCCAATTCTTGCTGCTCTACCAGCTTTCTCCAAGTCACTTTGATTAATTAAATAAATGTCAGTCAAAATGTGAATGAAGCTAGGTGCATGCCCTGCATGAACCAAATGCACTGTTAATATAGGAGCTGGTGTTTGTGGCTGTGAAGGTCGAGGGGATTACAGACTAGCGTTGTGTCTGCACTGTTGAACAGGTTACCAAATTAACAGGGAATTACTGCAACCTGCATTCCTTGGCCAACACAGCCCGTAATCCTGGAGACAGTCAGGCAGGGCACATGGAGTAATGAACCAAGCAGGACACATCAGGCCAGAGAAGGAGGGAAACTGCTTTGTAATTGGTCGCAGTTAACAACCAGTTGTAATTTGTGTCATATAATCGGTCTCATTTCAGTACTTGGATGTGGATATTAATTAATTGGAATATTTCATTTTGTTTTAAATATTTGGAAGATGTTGTACTTTTTAATTAAAACCAGCTGTGAGGATGATAACCTAGCAGTGCTGGGTTACCTGTGCTGAAGGGATTTAGGTGGGATAGGTGAGTATCTGGTTAAAAAGCAAGATTAACAATAAAGATTGTCCATCTCTGATTAACTAAGAAAAGGTTGTTTAATGAAAATACTAGTGCAGAGGAGAGCGAGAGAAGTCCTTATGTTTGGTCAAACTAGATCAATGGAAATAATTTGAAATGGTCAACTATTATCTTTGTATTAGATATGGGTTTTCATTGTTTTGCTTTGTTGTTCAGATACTGGTGGTTCAATTCTGATAAACTGAACTACATCTGAACTAAATTAATAAATACTAACAAATAAAAAAATCTGTCACAGCATAAGATTTGAAATACATCCTAAAAATTGTTTTTGATTCAATAGGATGAAAGGGAGTTTGACTTTGTACCATGTGCTTCTGAATTCATAATATCAAAACATATTCACATTGAGACGATGCTGTAAGAATTATTTATTGAAAGTTAAGTTGTATGTTATTTACATATTGTATATGAATATATTCTTGGACAGTCTGTCACAGGTTCCACTAATTTAAGTTAAGCTAAAAATACTTCGGACTACAGTTTGAACTATCTTGGGAATGTAACACTGAGCAGTCTTTTAATCGTAATTTTAAAAAAAGGTTTGAAACAAGAAGAAAAGTTAGGATGTGAATGACTAAGGGAAAGTCCCTACATTTGCCTCGTCTGGTCTGCTCTCCCTGTCTCTTTCTGCCTCCAACACACACACACACACACACACACACACACACACACACACACACACACAGTGTACTGAGCCAGCAGGCCAGCACACAGTTTTTGATGAGACTTTCCCAACTTTTCCAAGTAATTACAACAGCAAGGCGACCAACTCAGTTTGGAGGTTGGCAAGATAATCACTGGAGCTGTCCTAATCATGTTGTTTGATGCTACATCTTAATCTAATTTATATCTGTTAAAACTACTTTATATGTTTTATGCTTGTCTGTGTTTTACTTATGCATTTCTGTTGAATGCGTTCAGCTATAGGTTTCAGCTTTTTAACACCAGCCAGCTTTTGACACCTGGTGTAGAGAGTGTAATGGGTTACATTAAACAATAGATCAGAAATGGATCAGATATATTAATGGCGATACTGTTGCATTTAGAAATGCCTTGATCTGTCCTGATACAGATCCAGAAGAAAAGCTCAAGACATCCCTAGTAATCACATACTTTTGCAGTTTCTGTTGGCACTGATTTGTGTCTTACAGTATGTCACCACCCTCTAAACTGAAGCTGACCTGGGAGACTATATCCTTAAAGCCCCTGCTTGGTCCGTCTGCTTGGTTCCTCCACTGTTTGTGTGGGCCAGTAAAGCTTCCCTCAGGGTTATAGTGTTTAGTTTAAGCCTCGTCTCCCTCCTTCCATGCTGAGCAAAGGGTATTTTATTGCAAGTTACCATGACAACTGTTTGGCCTGCTGGATATAGAGGCTTGTACAGCAATTCCAGGAAATGGGGTTACTTCCTCACTCAGCGCGAACAACTTCCTGCCCTCCGCTGTATGGATGTGTGCCAGGGCTCAGGGACACCCATTCGTGTGCAGTCTTTGTCTGTAGTTTCGTAATTACTTCCCCATCTCAATCCTCGGCTATTAGCTCAAGCCCGTTTATGCATCTCCCTCCCTCTTTCTACATCTTTGACAGCCTTTTTTTCTTGTCATGACATGGCTGGATCCCTCTAGGGACCCTCTGTGGTGTCGGTGACAAAGCAAGAGCGAGTGCTGAGGGAGGAACCAGCGTAATGCCAGCTGACCACAACAACCTGACTCACCCCCCTTTTTTCTTGTCTTGCTACCCCATTAAGGGCTGTGATTTCTGCCTTGTCTTTACTTAGTCTTTATTCACAGGGCTCAGCGTTTTCAGTTTTTACAGATTACTGATTTTCACGTGAATAATACCAGATTTAATAAAAGGAGATTTGTTTAAACTTATTTTACCTGGAATTTACGTCACCATGTATCCAAAAGTAGTTGTGGTTGCTGCCACTAACTGAACTTTACAAAAATCAAGGTCCTCTGGCAATGGGAACAGTCCAGTAAATGTTTCTAGTAATAGAAAGTGAAAGGTTAAATTGAGAGAAAAATTATTATTCACAATAGTTGTTTTGAATAATAAAAAGACTAAGATTATAAAGAATAGTTGCTCTGTGAGGCTGTACTTAGAAACAGCAGTGCTTTGAGCTAAATGCTACAGTCAGCATGCTAACATGATCACAATGTTAATACTCGCATGGTGATGTTTAGCAGGTATAATGTTTACCATCTTAGTTTAGGATGATGGGAATGTCATTTGTTTTGCACAGATTTTGACCTGATGATGGTGCGAGTTGAAATGTCACAGGATCAGTTTTTCCTCTGGGGTTTTGTATTGTTGGTTTTGTCATCTCATTAACACCTGTTTATATTCAAAAGAAACACAGATACAACCTGTGGGGGTTTCTAGGTTCACACTGCAAGATACTATGCAGTCTGCTTTAAAACTTTGACAGACGAATGATGCCATCCTTGGCTACGTAGATGATGGGCTTGACTTTTTTCAGTACTCCAAATACACTGGGAATTTGAAAGTTTCTCACAATGTTAAACCTTGGGGCTGGGTAAGTTCATGTCAGGTGAACATCAGATAGTTGCTCTATTGATTCAGGGCCAAGTTTGATTTTGTACATGAGTTCAAGCGTTACGTGACATTTCATTTCTGCTTTCCTCTTTCTCTCGTTTCTGAATAAAGACGTCTACTCTGATCCACCTGTTGCCTGTGTGTCAGTCAGTGTGGTGATATAGAGTGAGCTTGACATGCAACAAGGAATCAAACGAATCGAATTTGTGGTTACTTTTTTTCCCACACACCTCTGCTATTTTCATTCTGGTGGAGATATATTGATAATTAAAGTCCAACTGAAATTCAACTGCATTTCTTTTGTCTGCTACAACAAAAATTTGTGGGTTTTAAACAATACATTTTAAAACAACTTTTTGACTACAGAAAGGGACTAAACGGGATTTTAGTTGGACTTTAGTGCAATTTTTACAGTAGAATAAGCCAAAGCAGGTACGGTGACATCCAAGTTTTCTCAAAATATCTGTTTCCATTAGCCTTTATTTTATCTTCTCTTTTTTGACATGCCAGCTTTTTGCAATTGTTTCCTTATATTCATCTTTTTTTTTTTTTAAATGTTCATACAAAACAGGTGGATGGAAACATACTACTGCTACTGCTTGGATGACTGCTCTGATTTTCCATGCAGCAGCACAGTGAATAGTTTTCCTTTGCCTACACACTCACAGCAAATCAGAAGGTTCTCTCTTTTGTTCTTTGTTTCAGAAGCATGTTGTTACTATGTTTGAATAGTGCTACACATGTTCAGGTCATTGAGGGAAGTTTGACAAAAGCGCTTTGACATCTATGTTCACAGATTCTCTGTTTTGAATGTTTACAGATACAGCTTCCATCAGCAGGGATCCCCCCCCCATCTCCTTTACACACACACACACACACACACACACACACACACAGAGCTGGATGCTGTGGTGGTTGTGAGTAAGAAAATTGTGGATTGTTTGTATCAGGAAGTCCAAATAATAGTAATAATTTAGTGAGGTAACTTTGTGTTCCTTCTCGGCTCACACCATCTGCCTGTAGTTTCACTGTTGACTTTGTCGATTGGGTCTTATCAAGGCTCTCATTCCTGGGAAATGTTCCTGTCCATTGATAGTGAAGTGTGAGAACAGCCAGGTAGAGAGGATTCAATGCTGGTGATATGAGCCTGGATCACAATACACTGGTCAATCATTTGAATGTGTGTGAAAATGTTTGTTTGTTTTGTTTTAGTACGGTTTGCTGAAACCTTTTTCAAACTTTAATTCTGGTAATTGGTGACCTGTACATCATGGGGTCAGTGTTTTGTGTTTGTGTGTGGGTGTTAAAATAGCGTAATAGGAAACAGGCTGTCCCAAATTTGGTAAGATCATTGCGTCTGACATTACAACAGCGCGCATGGGAAGCTCGTCAAACCAGTCTGGGAATGAGAGCAGCTTTTTTTCTGTCTGTGCTCTCTTACTTATATTCATTGACTCCCTCTGCCTTATGCAGTGGTCGTCTCAGCTCTCCCCCCCCCCCCCCCCAGCATAATTCTTTTTTTTGTGTGCTGAATTTGCAGTTGACTGTTCAATGCTAGACGACTGGTATCCTATCATACCCTGTGTTGTGTTGCCCACACCATAGATTTACTGTACAGTAATCCATTTCTATATCCTTTTTCATTATTTATTCAAAAGCAGATTCAAGCTGATTTTGCATATATTTGGACTTAAATGTGATCAAAAGTGAAAGTTCCACTGCGACAGATCTGACCGCATATGTGTGGATTTTCTGCTGTCTGCGCTATGTTATCATGTGAGCATGATTTTCGTGTGTTGACTTGTAGCAAGTAGCAAGTGTGCATACCGTTATGTCTGCTCAGCACAGAAATAGTCCCGAAATAGCACAGTATTTTCTGTGGTACTGCAGCAGGATATCAACTCCTGCTTTATTACAGTGGATGTCTGCATGCGTGTGTGTGTGCATGCTTGTGGGATTAGGAATTTCACAGGGATTTATGTATGCTATCCCCATGTCTAATGGACTATGTCTTTCAGCCTGGCTGTATGGCATTAGTCGGCCCTCGCTCTCTGACCAGACCAGTTCAGAGTCTGGACCCTGAATGTGTAGTACTTGAAAATAATATAATACTCTGTGTGTTAACCATGTAAAATCATATGAAGTAGGGTTAATAATAGTGTCTACACAAGTGACACTGTGATTAATCTAGGCACAGGAAGTAACACCACCGCTGAACGCACTTCCTGTAATGCAATGACTGTTTTGTGAAGACATTGTTGGCGTTTATTCGAAATCAGCTGACCTACCCTCAGTTTTGTAAAAAGAAAAAAAAGAGAGCTCTGTTCTACTGTAAGGAAGCATCACAAAATCACTTAAACGTGTGACACTATAAATCTAACAAAATGTAAATTTAGCAACATTACAACCAGTGCTAATGGTTTAGGTTTACTTAACTAAGTTAATAACTAATTATTAATTAAACACAGACACTTAACAGTGGCTTCCTTCATTTGGCTACTGTATCACATAAATAAAGAGTGAGAACACCAGACATTTTTTTGGCATGTTGGGCCGGCATGGTGTGCGTGAAACCACTTGAGCCATGTGTCTCTGGAGGCTTGAAGGCCACACAATAGCTGGTGTGTCTGCCTATGAGTGTTTCATTGGCGGGGAGATAGTTGGGCTTTGTTGTCTTCATCAAGGCTCACTTCTGTCTGCCTGCCCATACGGCCGCCCTGTGACCACTGGCTGATTTCAGGCTGGCTTTTCATAGGTGGCAAGCCTTCTGCATTGTCTCTATAAGGATGATGGGAAGGAGGAGGAACTATGTGTAGGGTTTCCCTCAGAGGGGTGGGGAGTGCGCCTGATGGGAGACCACACCACCTCCGCTAACCAATGTTCTTGTAATGGCTTCTAAGCAGTGCCAAGTTTGCAATTCAGAAGCAATGAAATACTGCAATCAAGGCTAGAGATACCCAGACAAACTTTCTAGTCATGTAAACGTTATTTCTTTGATATACCTAAAAAACAGGACAGGGACATCATCATAACAGTGTCTCTGTATGACTCTGTCTAGACACAGAAAGTCAAGAACAACACATGACGGACGCTTCGTACCATTAAACCTGGTGGAAAACTTTGTACATTTTCACAATATACAAAGCTGTGCATTTTAATGAGGAAACTGTTGTTCCTGAAACTACTACATCTTGTTTTATGGTGTAGAGATTGTCTTTACATTCCGACATGTGGAACATTATGTGAAGACAAAAGTTTTCGAACTTGTGTTAATAAATGGTTTAATATGCTTGGTTAGCAATATCATTGACATATGCAATTAAATGTACACAATTGCCAATATTTCATTTAGCAAATTATTTTCAATGTTTGATTGTCCACTCTAACTCGTCTCTTGTCTCTTGCAGCTCTGCAGTGCATGGATGATAAGGCGCCATGTGTTAACAACGCTACATGTCTCACCTTTAACAATGGCACTGAATACTGCAGGTAAGACTGACCGGCTGGATCTGTGACCAAACACACAGGCTTTTCAGTTTAACTCGTGCTGTGATCCCAACACTGTAGCAAAAATGTGAACACAGCACTAGAAACGCCTCATAAGGGGATTGTTGGATGTGAAAGCCAGCACAGAAATAGGCTTTTTAAATCAACCCCAGCATAACCATGGGACCATGAGGTTTTGCTCAGGCACAAAGGAGGGAATAAAAGACTGCCCTGTCTGCCAAAGTACACCAGTGCTGGGATCAATACCAATACACACATTTCCACCTCCAAGATGTTATTTAGGGGGTTTTGTTACTTACACACTTGTTGCTCTTGAATTGATAGTTCTAGTGTTGCCAACATATTTTACTGCTCACTGATTTGGTGTTGCTTGGGGATGTCAAGACAGCAACAGGATATTTTTATTACATGAGAAAGTAACATTTTCAGTGGAATTGATGAGGAAAAAACGGAATCTGAAACTTGGTCGATTTAATCAAAATGACAAGTAGACTAATCATTATCACCACACATGTTGGTGTAGCCTTTTGTTTCCTGCTGCTGCCATGTTGTGGAAACTTGAAATAACCTGCAAGTAAGTCTCTTCTACTACCGGTGGTGCAATCAGACCATTAAGGAAAAGTGCTGTAGTGTAAAGGAGATCCTGTTTGATCTATGCCTTCCACTTTCTGACAGCTTAGCCTAGTTTGTAATTAAGACTGAGCTATCTAATTGTGTTGCCACTCCCGAGCCAAATTCCCAACGAAAACGCACTATAGCTGGTTCATGAACCTGATCATATTTCATCAAATGTGATGTGAATCACACTGTGTGTCTGTTCCCAGAGCTTTTGGAATTACAACACGAGGAGAAAGCAGCATTCCTTAATCAGCGTGTTTGACAACATTCCCTGTGTCTGATAGGTCAGATAGACATTGTACTGCAGGTGCAAAGGGGCTCATTGTCTGAGTGTAATGTGTGCATTTCCGTGTGAGTACACGCGTTTGTGAATCAGTGAGACTCTTCATGATGATAATTAGAAACAACTATTGTATCAGACAGAGGATCTTAAAGTCAGTTCTTACACAATCTGTGAAGGGACGCCATGATAGGTGATGTCAGGCAATCTTGCTACTTCCAGATAGTGTAGCAGCTGCATTTTGAGTTATTGTGGAACGACTGATGGCTGTGTGGGTTAGGCCAGTAATAAAAATGTGATGAAACATCGGCTACATTGACCTTTTAAAGATCACGATAGCCAGCTTTTAATTTTGGATAATTTCTCAGGTGGAGGAAACACTATAGGATTGTCTTGGATAGATGATTTTTAAGCAACAGGACTGGATCAAACGTCACACCCAAATTCATAATGTTCTTAATCTGGGCTGACTGGCATACAGTACCAGTAAAACGTGGTGTTATGCCAATACTTACTGGCATTTTTCTCTAAAACAACATTCAAATCATTTGCAGCAATTTAAAGCTTGAGCACAACATTTGTTTTTATTACATTTACTACTATTTAATAACAACTGTAAATAATCAAATGAAATGTAATTATTTTTGGTTTGGGTTTTTTTTATACACGAGGACTAGCAAACTTTTAATTTTTTTGAAGTCTGAGCGTATGAGATTTTTCTTGTATTTACTCTTGCTGTTGCTTCGCCAAGCTGTCTCCATTCCTGACCATTAAGTCAGTATTTACCCTCTGAATTAAAAGATGATATTGATGATAAAAGAAAAACAGCAGAGGCCTCTTGCCCTGAAGACACACAGAGAGGAGTCTCTCATTTAAAGGGGTCAGCTGACAGAGCGCAGGCCTACTGTTATACTGATTAACTAGTCAGTCAATTTATTCTGCTCTCCACAAGCAAACATGAACAACTACACACTCACACACACATATGTGCACTCAAATGAAAACACTTGGCTCTGTCTGGCCTGTCTGGTCCTGTCTGCACTGTGCTGCTGGTCAAAAGACTCATTGTGTTAAAATCCAATTATGTGTTTATTAGTCTCCTCTATGTATTAAAGGCAGCCGGTTGTGTGTAAACAGTCACTTTGGCCTTTTGGCTTTTTTCTGGGGTCAGACTGTGAGTGACTGTATAATTAAACAGACAATACATGGCTGCCATCAGGGACAACATCTCATGCACAGTTTTGCCAAAAAGTGGTAAGGCATTCCCTGTTCATAATTAGCCAGTCTGTTTTTTTAATGCTGAGAGTTGTAGGCAAGTTTTTCCAGCTTACGTAATAAAAGGAAAAGGCTGTTCATACATTTTACAGGTGAGGACAGTGTTTTGTTTTTATTTAATATCTGTAATGAAACATATCCACAGTGGAGATGAGGCCCTGTTTTGATTGACAACAGAATGAGCTTCTGTGCATGTTGTCATTACTCAACTTGACAACATCAGAGATCCTGGAAACTCTGGAAAACATAGAACTACTCCAGTCATATGTATGTCTATTATACATGTTTTTATTCCTTTTGAGAGACTTTTTTAGTCTTAGGCTTTGCAACTTCTTTTATTTCTCTATTTAAGAGAGAAAGGTGTTAGTAGGTGTGTGCATGCTGGCATCTTGTTAGCAAGGCAGTTGTCTCATTTTGGACATGATGAATGTTGTGAGAGAGAGTTAAAGTGCCTGGGAAAGGTCGACTAGCTGACTAGCAGGGCAGGGTGCAGAGAAGCCGTCTAACCGGTGACACTGCAAGCCATCAGCCTTGTGTGTGAGAAAAAGTGTGTGTTGTGAGTGTTGTCTCTGTGCATGTCATTAGGTTGATTGGTGGGTGTTTGTAACTTACATCATTGCTGAAGGGAAGCATGAATGTTTCCTGATGAGGTACTGGTAAGGGCACGCAAACGATGTTCTTGTTTTTGGGCCACCGAGGATTCCTGACACTAACATGGAGTCTGACTCACTGAGTTAATACCTGAGCAGTCCAAGCAATAGTGACACATTATGTTGTCCAAACCTTATTTTCCTCCAGAACAAGATCTCTTTGTCTGCTGTTGGGCCGTGGTGCAAACTGATTAACTCCCCCTCATTCTTAATGCCTCTTTTTTTTCCCTGGATCTCTTTTTCTCTAGCAGTCACTGTCATGCCTTTATGTTTCTTTAAAAAAAAGCTTTTCTGAAGAGTGAGGCAAGAGAGTCACTGTGTTGTATAGACCTGCTGCCTGTTTGATCAGACAGGTAGAATTTGCCTGCGGGGCAGACAGAGGAAGAGAAAGGGCCAAAAGAAAAGAGGATGTCTTTTTTCAGGTAATTTGAGGAGGAATAGCTCGGAGCACAACTCCTTACTAATGATGAGAGAGCAGCGGGGGGGGGGGGTCTGTAGCAGAGAGCGGAGTGTAATTTCCCTCTTGCTACGCCTCCTTCATCAAACTGTCACTCATCAATCCAGTCCCCGGTCCCTCCCTGTGCTTCAGGGATTTTCATGCCTCTGGACACAACTCACCAGGCCTCTTAATCCTTCTCCCACAACCCCATTATGTTTGAGAGCTTCACCATTTTGCCTTTATTATAGCCATACCTGCCTCATCCCTCATACATATCTGTGTATTTGTAGAGCTTTGGCTCTGGCCATTGTTGTCTATCAGTCTCAGCCCCATGGTGTCACCTTATTACCTCACAGAAAGCTCTGGTTTGATTTCACGTCCATGTCTCCTCTCAGTCCCATGGCTTTAGGTTAAAAAGGGGGTACCAGAGTAGACAGAGGGAAGAGGGAACAAAGAAGAAAGATGGTTTAGACCAGTCACCAGTCCTCTGTGCTCCACATCTCCTCTGAGTCACAGCACCCAAACTCACACAGATTTTAACTGGGCTCGGCATATGATCCAAACTAAAGTCAACAAACCCTACAGTAGGAGATTGAAACCCACAGTAGCAATTTCCCGCTCTTACTCTCCAAAGACTTATCTCCTTCCCACAACCCAGTTAATAGCACTGTGGATGTGGTTGAGACTGGAACCACAATGATAGGAGTATGTTTGAGTATATGTTTCTGGAGAGTCACGGGCCTTGAACCTAGGGCAAGTTCACATGCTGGCACAGAGAGGTCTGAAGTCTGCACACAGTAGTCACAGGAGACGCTGTAACAAGTGAATGTTATGCATTTTGTTGTGATACACAACTTATTTTGATTGATCAAATACTAAAATTGTTCTCAGTTAATTTTCTGTCAACTGACTAATTGGTTAATTGACTGATCCTTTCAGCACTAATTTCAACTCACTAGATTCAACTCACAACATTGGGATTTGATTATTTTTTAAGATCACCACAATAAAAGATACAGTCACAAAACAAAGGGTAAAACACACAAACATACAAATGCACACCAGGCTGCTTGGAGATCTTGAGATTCAAAGCTGCTCTCAGAAAGAGGAAGCCTTACAAAACAGTGGGGAATGTAGCAACCAGACCATAAACCCACATACAGTACAGTGACAAGTGGTTCTCTGTCACACATTGGTGACACTGTGGGGTCAAAAGTATCTCAGTTTTGTCAAAAGGTCACCTATTCTCTATACATGCACCGTGATGTAAAGGCCTTGACCAGTGTAAGTTTTAGTGCATTATCTGCACTTAACTTTTTGTTGTTATTCAATCATCAATAGACAAACGTTAATAAAATACATCAAAGAAACACAGAAATACCACGTTCTTTAATTTCCCTATCGGGCTTGTGCCAATGGGAAGTTCCAAGCAGACTTTTGAAATGAACTATCAATGCCAAAGAGAAAAAAACAATTAACTTCGAACAAATCTCTGTGGGTGGGCTGCAGCAACGAATATAGTAAACATGAGAAATTCAATTTTCAGGTGACCTTAAGTAGAGAGTGTACACTATATTCTTTTTTGTTATAAATGTTTAAATCAGTCAGTGGTGGACTATGCATAGCGTAGACCTATATGGAACTTTTATAGGCTGACAGACCTATTGTTGGAGATTCCACTTTAAACAACCCCCGGACCACTATAATGACAGAACAACATAGAGAGACAGGCAGATGGAGCGCTCATAGAGAAAATGGGTCCTGTGCTTTTTGCCACAGCCACTCAGATGAGTCTTTTTGAACACAGTTGTTTTTAAACACAGTATGAGATTTTACCACATGTCCCTAGTTTGGACTCCACCCTGCGCTGCTCCGCTTTATTCTGTCTACACTGATGCTTTTCACTCTGCCTGGCTTCCTTTTCTCTCGGTACACCCGCTCTCTCGTTACTGACTGGATTTTTACTTCCACCTCTTCACTTCATCCACCTTCCCTTTTTTTTTTTCCTCTCTTCTACGTCTTTCTTTTTTAACTTTGACATCACTCTCACACCTCCGTCTCCCCACCTCCCCTGTAATATAACTTCTGCTGCCTCTGCTCTTCTCTTTGAAAATGAGAAGAAAAAAACTATGCTGAGAAGTGAAGGAGTGCGCCAGAAAGTCCGTCCAACCCACTAAACCCAGATTCATAGTTTCCCACCCCCAGTTTAGGTGCATTTTAATTTTCTAATGCATAACATGCCTCTTCTCCTCTGTGGCCCTCGCTGATGTATGGGCTCTAATGGTACACTGCTGTGTGTCTCCCATTGCCAGACCTATCCACACACTGCATCTACACTGTGGCAGTACAAGAGAAAGATCTGGCAGAACTCACTTTCATTCTGTGGGATGTTTGATCCTACTGGGATTGATTTTTAGCATTGACATATAGCAATGGAAACTGCAAGTCAGATTGGAAGGAAGTAGAAAGGACTAGCCGGCTGCCCACACATGCATCGCTGTTGATCGCTTTCCTCTTTCCCAATGCTCAATTCTTGACCCTGGGGAGACATGGATTCTCTAGGGTCCAGGGCAGCTGTAATTTCAATGTTTACAGCACCAATGCCCTTTTTTGTGAAGCAGCAGCAGTTGCAGCAGTAATTGACTAGACTGCCTGCACAGGAAATTATGTCAAAGCATTTAGTGTGAACTTTTCTGAGTCAAGGTAAAACGGATAAGGTCACACTGGTGTACCTCACCATTTACATATACATTAACACACTTGAACCAGTCTTGAGAGCCCCTTGATCATGTTCCACCATTAACCTTTTAAATCTAGGAAATGCTTCCCTGTTTGTGTCACTTCTGGGTCTGATATGACTGTGAACGTTCATCTCAATCATCCATGTGGTACAATGTCTTTTAAATTTACACATATGAAGAGCTTAGCTTCATGTAATGACTAACACAGATCATTGCTTTGAATATCACATTATTTTACATACACTTGCCATACTGTAATGTATATTAATATAAAAATGGTGTGATAATGATTATATTATCCGGCCCTAGACTGCAGTTTAAGTTCTGTGATCTGGATTACAATTTCTCCACATTTCTGGGGGTGATAGAGTTGCAGGGACAGTCTGAATGACAGCAGATCATTTTAAATAAACACATGTGTTTTTGTGCAATCCACTTTTCTTAAAAAGATCTACCAGGCATCATGCAGCTACAATTTCTATGATTTTAGCATCCCTTAGTTACCTCCACCACAGCAAATGCAGAAAATGTGTTCTGCACTTGACTTGTGACGTCCCTGCATGCACACACAGGACTACAGTACAGTGAATAGGCCACCTATGTTCTAGCCAAGCCAGGGAATGATCCAGGGATTGAAATGTGAGCTGGTTTATGCTCTCCTTCTTTTCTCTCACACTCTTCCACTGTGATGGCCGCAGGGGGATAGCATGATGGAGTTATTCAGCGTCACTGAGACTAGACTAGTGGCTGGAGGAGGAGGTGGTGGTGGGGTTGCAGTTGAGGAGAGGAAGGTGGAGAGGTAGGAGGAGGGAATTAGCTCAAAAGAAAAGGCAAATTAGGGATTGGAAATAGGAATGGGAGAAGAATGGGAGAGTTGGGGTGCTTGGGAGACATTACATGAGTGAGTGAGAATGAACCCACCCCTCTCTGCTCATTGAAGCCTCCACGTCCAGCCAGGACAGCCAGAGGTCAGCATGGGGTAGAGGAGGAGGAGGAGGAGGAGGAGGAGGAGGAGGAGGAGGAGAGAACGGGTGCAGAGAGAGGGAGGGGGGAGGGGGGAGGGATGTGCGTGAGATGGGGGCGCTAATGTGAACCAGCTGTAGAAACCTGACACCTCGAGAGTGGGTTAGAAATGAGAGGTGGAGGAGTGGGAAAGAGAGAGGGAAGGAAGGGCTGCAGGAAATTGCATGGAGTAAGAGAAGGATGGAGAAAAAAGGAGGAAAAAAAGTCCTCATGGAGCAAAACAAAGAATCCCATAGATGAAGTTGGCTGCAGAAACCCTCTCCACTGAGTTGTTCATGAAAGTAGAGCTTTCTCTGTGCCTTAAGGTGTCCATGCGCATTCATCTGTGTGCATATTCTTGTCTGTGTTCTGTAGTGTGTATTTACATGTGCCAAAAGAATCACACTGCTTCCTGTGTTGCATTCAGCGACTAGTGTGTCAGTGTGTTGGGTTCCTCAGTGAGACACCACTCCCTGACAGTAATGTGAATCATGCACAGCCTTGTCTGTTTGCCTTGGGCTCTAGTGATACAGCTAGAGGCTAATAATGAGCTCTCTATCTGGCAGTGAAACCTGAAGGACAGGGTGGTATCGTTGCCTGACGCCATAGCATTTGGTTCAGTCAACACTGGTTAGATAGCGATTTAATTTTATGTAGGTTACTCTGCACTTTGGTATTTTCACAAAAATCTCAAATTAACAAATCATTCTTAAAGAGTGGTGTAAAGTTGTGAGACAACTCTAGACCTTATACTTAAAAAAAAATCTTTCCATTCATATTCAATGATTTCATAACCAGGATTACTTAGAAGTCCTATTCTGTAATCAGGCTTAACATTACAACAAAGCACTGGTTTCAAATTTCCTCTTGCACTAAAGTGGCTATACTTGACTTTGAAAATGCATCTCGTATTCCCCATAGTTTTAACAGTGAAAATGTGTGAAATGTTCCTGTGAAACGTAAACCTTGCATTAACCTGGACATTGTGTTCTTTGTGTGACAGTCTGCTAATGTGATGTATGTCACAGGGCAGAGGGCCATATCATTACTCCTTGAGTGGGGGCGGAGAGGTTGTCCAGGAGAATAAAGAGCAGTCCTAATTCCCAGGACGGCCGTCTTGTTGTGATATCATGACCAAGTTGTGTTTGTGTTTAAAGTGGGGAGGGACATCTTTGTGTTTGTGTATTTATGTGTGTGTGTGTAAAGGCATGTGTTATGGGGTGTGTAGGGGGTTGCACTGAAGACATGTTGACACAGGGACGGAGACAGGGAGGAGGGAGGGTGGCCATGTCTAATCTGACAGAGTTGAGGTGAGAAGGCATGAGGTCTGTCTTTTCTTTGAAGATCACACATCACTAATCTACCATCTGGTTTATCTGTTTACACCATGGGTATGAGCTAATAAAGGTTGTAGAGAATATTTTAAGGAGATAAACTATATATTGAAAAGATAAGGCTAGCGATATTCTGTGTTTTATCACTGTCAAAACAATCCCATGGAAACACCAAAACCAACAATGTGTTAGTCTGTCTCTCAGTATTTTCCAATGTGCCTTGCCTCTATGCATCTCAGTCCCAATGTGTTTTTCAAAGTTTTTGGACAATAAAGTAGGTCTTTGCAATAAGACATATCAGGCTTTGGCTACATGCACAATACTTTTTAGTAGGATCAATTCATTTGTTGACAATAAAAAGGCCCAGTATTATGGTGTTGATTTAGTGTTTTTGTTTGTTTGTTATCTGATATGCTGAACCAGATATGTGAGTGGGAATTTGTTGGCAAATGTTGTTTGTCGTGTTTGAAAAGATGCGAGGTGACTCACACATCATACCTAGCAAAAGTCTCACAGATGTGATTGATCTGAGAGATTTCTGCCTGGCATGATTCATGACGCTCCTACTTTCCCATGCGCTCACAACCTAATATCTTCAAGCTGCTTTGGGGTGGAGTGGCCAATAGTAAATCAAAGTTGGTAAGCGTGAGACTGAATTTCAGATAATTCCCAACTGCACTGTTTCCTCTCAGTTTTATATTTCTCATAACAAATTTTTTCCTTTTATGTAGAGGTCTGCTTATTAGTGAAATAAACAAAGTGTTTCATTTGGAATGGTTATAAAACAGGGTATTAATTTGTATGTGTGTGTTAGTAACTGGGTGGCGTATCTCTGCTCCCCTATTATGTTACCTGAGCCCCTCTAGGGAGGCAGGTTTAGAGGCCTGAGTAAGAGGCAGCAGGTCGCTCTGTCGCCCACAGTCCCCAGACAGCGTGTCTGCCATGTGCCACACACACACACACACACACACACACACACACACACACACACACACACAATGCAACAGACGGCAGATCAAAATAGACACAGGAAATTACCTGACTAATAACATTTATGCTCAGTAACAAAATATCTTTGTCATGTATAGAGAAGTGGTGAGTAAAGGTGGGAGGTACTGCGAAAAAACTAAGGGAATAGAAAGTGACGAAGGGATCATTGTTTCTGATGAGATCCCTGGTGGACATGTTGTGTAGTATTGTAATTTCCTCCCTGCTGCCCGGCATGTGGCTGAATCACTTTACTGAAAAAAAGAAGAAAAAAGAGAAATCGAAAGGAAGGGGGTGATGAATATGTAAAGAAGAAAGAAAACACACAATTTATGCACCAAATGTGGTTAACAAGATAGAAAAGTGCTGCTTTTCTTTTAGTTATACACAATACAGATGTTTGTGAACAACTTTCTTGTTTTTAGTTTCTGCCAGTCTCCACCTCATGTTCTTCCACGTTTGAACTTCTTTGCCATTGCTAACCCCAGTTTAACCCTTACACCAAGCTCATCTTCCCCTTTTTCTCTTACAGGGTTTATGGCTTAACAGCTTGGGGGTCAGACAGAACAGTTTCTATCTGTAATCTTAGGGTTTGTGGGTCAATCCATGTCTCATCTTAACAGCATGTCAAAATGTCCTTAACCCTTTATCGAGCAAGTAACTACGTTTGGTCATTTCCGCACGTTAGATATCACGCCCTACAGGAAAATGAAAAAAATGTAAAAATGTTACAAAAGTAATAAAGTATTTTTATGCTCTCCAATAAATGCCTAAGGTTGATTTTTTGAATTTCAAAGTGTTTCAATGAGTATTTAATAAGAATGAGTATTTCATTTAGTGCCCTAAGCAAGACACAATATCCCAACTTCTTCTGCCATGCAGCTCATGGTCATATGAATGTGTGTGTGTGTGTGTGTGTGTGTCTGCATTTGTTTGTATGCACTGTCAAGCATGAGGCCTTGTATTATAAATAGCTTATTTTCTCTTGTGGGATAAATGCACCGAATAAATGCAGTCCAGTAACCACTGAGTTAAACAGGCAGTTATTCTTTATGCACAACCACACATTTTGCAAATTCTTTTACTTTGGGATGTGGTTCCCCTCATACTGTTATTTAGATCACCATACAGGAATGGTGTATTAGACAGTAGTGTTTACCTGTGCTGGTTCATGTACTTCTTTGATGTCTGTGTGCACTACAGGACTCTTGTGCAGATGTTACTCATGTTACTCCCTGCTGTCATTGCTGTTGTCTGATGTGGTGTGTTACATGCACTCGACTGAAACTCACTCTTTTGTTTTGTTTGTTTGCCTCTCTGTCACAGACACACAGACACACACACACACACACACACACACACACACACACACACACACTTGTCTTTTTGCTTAATTCATCTTTCAGCTTTATTGTCTGTATTGAGGGCTCATTGATATCTTTGTTTGTGTGTGTGTGTGTCCAGGTGTGCACCAGGATTTCTGGGTGAGTACTGCCACCACAAGGACCCATGTCAACCTGGCTACTGCCTAAATGGAGGGAACTGCTCTGTGTCCATGTCAGCTGGCGTACCTGTGCCGGGCAGCGCCGCCTGCACCTGCCCTCTTGGCTACACCGGACAACACTGCCAGACTCCCCAGAACTCCACGTGTTACCCCAACAACCCCTGTGCCAACAGAGGTTTCTGCACCCTGCAGTCCCTCGACAAGTACAAGTGCAAGTGTGCCAGAGGATGGACAGGTGAGATAATGTTTAATCAGCTCTGAGGAGTTTGCCACGAGGGCAACATGTTAGCACCTCCACCACCTTCTGGTCCTGCTTGTTTGTCTGTTAGCAGGATATCCTCAAACATATTATAAAAAGTTAAAAGTTAGGCCATGAGGAAAGGAACAAGTGGCTTTTCGGCGTGGATACAAATCTAAGAGCAAATCCAGAAATTTCGTAAACAATTTTTTAATAATGCCTAAAATAAACTATTTCAGCAATTTTCTCTTAAAATGCTGCATTTACTGATGAAATGAAAACAACACGTGTATCCAATGATTATCTATCAGTATGTGTATTTTGATGCATTAATGGAAGCAAAATGTGATTCAGTTATTTTATTATTTAAGAGGCTTGTGCAACCTAGGTACTTCGAATGCTTTGTTGTTCAGTTTGGTGACATGTGATAGGTGCAAATACATTTTTTTGAGATTTTCTAATTTGTACTGAAACAAGATCACAGGATCAAACACCACATGTGATGAGTTTTAACCACAAATACATGTCCGTCATATTGCTTTTCCTCTAGTATCTTAGCCATAGTTCTCCATAGGTGGCCACATTGATAAATGGCACATAAGCACTAATGCTCAGCTCTTCCCTTTGCTCTTCATTCCCAGGAAAGCGATGTGAGTATGAGGACAGCTGTCTATCTGGTCCCTGTGCCAATGGTGGAACGTGCAGCTCTCCATCTGGTGGAGGCTACACATGTTCCTGTCCTCCAGGCTACACAGGTCCTCGCTGCCTTAATGACACAAATGAATGTGCTGCCACACCCTCTATATGCCAGAATGAAGGAGTATGCGTCAACAACCCTGGCTCCTACAAGTGAGTGTCTAGTTTATAATAACCTAATGTGAAATTGCCACTATTTGGAAGATTTCCTACAATATGATGTGCTAATGAATTTTTAGATGTTCTCTGTCAAGACTGAATGAAATGAAATATATGAAATAGACTCATTGTCATTGCTACAGATGTACCTGTGCCGCTGGGTTTACTGGCAGACACTGTGAAAGCTCATACATCCCTTGCTCACCTTCACCATGCCTAAATGGAGGCACCTGCCACAATCACTTTGACACCAGCTACTTGTGCCACTGCCTTCCAGGTAGAATGATTCAAATTCTGAAAAGCCTGAACCTTTGTTACTCCTTTTTTTAAAGATGAATATGAATTAGAAAACAACTCAAACTAATGCCAAAGCTAACCAGCTGCCACACACCAAAAGCCATATGGACAGTTTTGTTGAGAGTGGGAGAGAAAGCAGGGAGGAAATGGAAAATTTTATGTAGGAAGAGAAAACACTGTAACTTGTATTTATCCATAAATTAATGTAGCTTTTAGCTTCTGTATTGTTACATTATGTTGTTTGAAGTGCAAATAGTCTGATCCTGTTGGCCAAGTTGTATTACACACACACACACACACACACAAACACACACACACACACACACACACACACTCACACACACACAGACTGTACTGTAGCAAGTAGACACAGCAAACACGCTCACACACACAGACACACAGACACACACACACACACACACGCACACACTGTTTATACACTTACAGGACATTTCATAATATTTAAAACACCAGAGATTGTCATGCTACAGTTTATGCATTTGAGTGCAAGTCTTCCCAAATGGATACATAAATAAAGCAATGAACAATTAATAATTGAATGAATGTCTCTTTCATTTGTACCAGGCTTCAACGGGACAAACTGTGAGAACAACATTGATGACTGTCCAGGTCATCAGTGTGCCAATGGAGGAACCTGTATGGACGGAGTAAACACCTACAACTGCCAGTGCCCTCCAGAGTGGACTGGTAAGGGATTTGTGTGTGCAATTGTATGTTTATGTGTTCCTGTGACTGGCCTCATTCAAAGGAATGAGAGTGCTGCATTTTTGGTCTTGGCTTTATGAATAATTGATATATGTCTTAAACAGTCGTTAGGAGTATGTTTTGCAGAATATTCTTTCACATTTTAAAATGAAACCCACAGGAGATTGTTTGTGTCTTTTCCATTTCATTTTCTAGACATTCTAGCCATATCACCATGAAATGGCTTTTCTACTTTAAAGTTTTTATTTTTCAGTTGAGCAATCAGGTGGAATACATGCGTGTGCTGTGATCAGTGATAATAACTTGCTTCCTTTCATGTTGTTGTTACACTTACCATTCATTCTTCTGTACTCTGTACTTCATTCTACAGCGGCATGTACTTCACACAAGGCGTGTCTCTGCTAATACACTTACGCACATGCAAGCTTTCCAAAGCAAACATGCATACATCAGCCTCCTTGGGCCTGTCTGAGTTTATGTAGCACTAATCCAACCGGAGGAAGCAAAGCCAACGTGATGTCAGAGCAGTGTGTTTAAAATGGCCACAGTGGATAAATAATGTTCTCATACAGTACAATTTCCATGTGTGCAAAAAATAGATCTTTCTAAATAGGATGGTTAGCATCTATTAATGATCAATAACTTTATTTTTCTCTACCAGAAACGCACAAGGTTACATCTTGAGTTATGTGCATAGAGTATTTATTTAATTTGTTACACATGTTTTCCTCTCCTCCTCTCCACAGGTCAGCACTGCACAGAAGACGTGAATGAGTGTCGCCTGCAGCCAAACACTTGCCAGAATGGAGGCACATGCAGCAACCTGATCGGCAGCTATGTCTGTGTGTGCGTTAATGGCTGGAGTGGACCTGACTGCTCTGAAAACATCGATGACTGTGCTACAGCGGCGTGCAGCCCAGGCTCCACATGCATCGACCGTGTTGCGTCTTTTGTATGTCTCTGCCCCCACGGAAAGACAGGTAGGCATTTTTCTACTAAACCCTAAAATGCACTAGGTTAATAACTGTAGATCAAGGTATAATGTGATATAACACAAAACAGAAATACAGTGAGTCTGTCATAGTTCCATACTTCACTTTAGATATTGTGTAATTGTTTACAACTGAAAAGAGATGAAGATGAAAACTGTTGTTAAATACGTAGAATAATAAATCAGTATCGGTCTTCACACTGAAACTGTATATTTTACTTGCTTTTGATTAATTGCTGTTGAAAGAGCATTGCATTGTGGGGGACTGCATTCTGTGGTCTAACCAGAATTTATGTTTTCCTAAGCAGATCATTTCACTATTTCCATTAAACCTTTTTCTTTAAGCAAAAGGCACTGAATGTGATCCAACAGTCAAATACACAATTGTACCACAGAATCGATTTGCATTTCCGAACCTGCTGTTTAGTGACACATTCTTGGATTTGGATTAAGCCTTGATAAACCTTTCCCAAGTAGCACAGTTGCATGGAGTTTTACATTTTTGTCTCAGCACAGACTGGGATTTTTTTGCATTAGGATCTTGGCTGAACACATTATTTTTCACTTATTCCTTCTCATTGTGGTGTTCTTTTCAGGTTTGCTCTGCCACAGAGATGATGCCTGTATCAGTAGCCCCTGTAGAGAGGGCTCTCAGTGTGACACCAACCCTATCAGTGGCATGTTTAACTGTAACTGTCCACCTGGATATGTAGGCAGCACCTGCAACAACGACAGAGACGAATGCAGCATTGGTGAGAAAGACAAAGTTCTACACACACAGAACATGCAGCTGCCAGGCTTCTGATCTGTTTTGCTTAAAAACGTCCTCTTTGCGGTTCATTATCAGGTACCAACCCTTGCGAGCACGGTGGTCAGTGTGTGAACACCGACGGCTCCTTCACCTGTAACTGTGTTAGGGGTTATGCTGGACCGCGCTGTGAACAAGATGTCAACGAGTGTGCTTCAAACCCCTGCCAGAACGATGGCACATGTCTGGATCGCATTGGGGATTACACCTGCATCTGCATGCCCGGTACATTTCTGGATTAAGTACAAAATGTATTCAGATTTTAACCAGTTATATCAGACATTCTCATCCAGATAATCTTCAAAGAAGTGCAGCAATTGAAATTGTCAGGCTTTGTATCCATCTTTTGCAGTTAGGAAACAGAAGTTTGCATGTGAATCTGATTGTGACATCTGACATGTGGATGTACTAAAAATTATCATTATGATTACTATCATTAGACTTTGTTGTTTTTTTTGGAGGGGGGATATCCTTCTAACAAACAGACAAACAGGACTGAAAACGCTTCCTCTGTGAAGTTAATAACACCACCAAGTTAAAATGACACTGCTTAGAAACTGCAAATGAAGGGGATTAAAACATAAAGTCTATAGCCTTTGTAACTTTTGATTAAAGAAGAAATTATTAAAACGTGTTTCTCGCCATGCATCCAGGATTCGAGGGGACTCATTGTGAGATAGAGGTTAATGAGTGTCTCAGCTCCCCCTGTCTGAACCAGGGCAAATGTCTGGACCAGGTCAGCCGCTTTGTTTGCGAGTGCCCAGCAGGTTGGTAAACATGTCATTATGTCTGTGTTTTTCTGAATGATTTCCATCCAAACAAAGTGAAAATGAATTGGCTTATGAATCCTACTTGTTGGTTTGTTTCTATGTTCATCATGTTTTTCTGTGTTTTCAGGCTTCAGTGGTGAGATGTGCCAGATAGACATCGATGAGTGTTCCAGCACACCCTGTTTAAATGGGGCCAAATGCATTGACCGACCCAACGGATATGATTGTGAATGTGCAGAAGGTATAAGGGAATAACTGTATGTTAAATTGAAGCGACATTGTCCTCTTTCTTCTAATTTGTGCATTGATTTTGTGCTAGAAAAACATGTGAAACGGTAGACTGTATTACATTAAACCCCCCAAAATATCTGAAATAATCCCTTGATCCATGATGCAATAGCTTTTGTTATTTTTCTAATAAGAAATGTCCACCCCCAGGCTTCACTGGCCTGCTTTGTGAGGAGAACATCAATGACTGCGTACCAGAGCCATGTCACCATGGTTTTTGTAAAGATGGCATCGCCACCTTCTCTTGCGAGTGCGTTCCGGGATACACAGGCTCCATCTGTAATATCCAGGTCCAGGAGTGCCACAGCAACCCTTGTCAAAACCGAGGACGCTGCATTGACCTGGTCAATGCCTACCAGTGTAACTGCCCTCAGGGAACCATGGGTAAGTACTTGGTGTGCTACAACATGCATTGCCCGTAGAGTGAGACAAGTTTATTCAAATTTTTGGCACTAAATGATGCAAGCAGCTGTACAACTGTGATTAGATGTTTGTGGACAACATTGTTCATTGAGAAAAACTTTGAACTATGTGAGAATAAAGACGGTAATAGCAAGTCTCTCTGAAATATCCAGCAGACTGGTGTGAGTTGGTGGTGTGATAGATGTACAGACGAATGCTATCTCATCAGTCTCTCACCTGCCTGACAAGCTAGTGCTAGTATGAGGGATGTTTCAACCTATTTACCCTCCAAAATAGTGTGCACTGCCACTTCTTTTGCAGGGTTGTAAACAAAGCTCAGCACTGCTTGACATCTGGTTGCTACAGTAACCAAACAGACTGAACTATGAACCCAAAACGTATGAGTTCTAGTTCCTTCGATACTACTTTGACAACACTATTCACTGAAGTGTAAAATAGCTCTTCATAATCTTATTTGAAAGAATTTTAATCTGAGCGATTCTAAATAATCTGTTTAACAGATCACATTAATGTGTTGAGAGTTTTCTTGTGATTGATTCCTGTGGCCCTTAAAAGTTTAACAGAATTGAATGTTAAGTCCCCCATCCCCCACATTTAGTGCTTCCTGTGTAGCTTTCGATATACTGTAAAGTGTATAGTGCGCATGTATGTGTAGCAGTCACAAGTCTGAGTTGAGCAGTGCTGCCCCACATTGCTCTGTGGATTAGTAGTCTCAGTTCAGTACGTTATATCCCAGTGACGCCTGGTACTGAAGTCTGTACTGTCCTCTCTTAACCAAAACTGGCGTCAGGTCTCACTTTCTGGTTTCATGCCTTCACTTCCTCTCCTCTGACGTGTCTTGTTCTGTCTCTGTCTGGTTTTCACGTTGTGGGGGGGGGCGGGCGCCGGCCG
>JAVQJD010034833.1:0-13488 GCA_036023655.1 Nannoperca australis
TCTCCTCCTCCTCCTCCTATCCTCTCCTCCTCCTCTCAGAGCCGAATGATGAGAGTGGAGCGAACGTCGATGCGTCCAAGATGTGGCGTGAGGACCGAGACGAGTTTTACAAACTGGCCCAGAAGATCGTCTGCAAGTCTCTGGGCCTGTAGAGATGATGTCATCAGACTGCGACGGCGCCCAGCACTCTGTGTGTGTTTCAGAAACACTCCTCTGTCCTCCTCACTGATGGAAGTCACCATGGAAACCAGTAACACACACACACACACACACAGAGTGCTGCAGAGACGGACAGATCAATAAACTGATGGGTGGACGACTGAAGGCCAATCAGACGTCACAGAGGGGTGATCAATACACAATCCCAACTAAAGTCAAAAGAAGAAGAAAACTGGTCTTTGATTTGTTAACAAGCGTCATGTGATCCTTCTGTGACATCATCACCTGTTTCACAGCAACGGCAGCAACAGCATTATTACTATTATTGATCTTATTATTGATCCCGGAGGCCTCTATATCAACAATCGATTAAACCAATATGAAGTGATCAATAAAGCGATTGATTGGGAGAGTCGTGCTGCTGTCGCTCTGAAATCATCTGATGATTTGATCTTCAGGCGGAACAGAAGCTGCTTCTCTCAGCTGGACCTGATGCACTTTATCTCTTCATCCTCCTCCTCTTCATCAGCAGCTGGAGGTCAGAGGTCAGAGGGGGCGGAGCTCCGCTGCTTTTAGGTTCCTCATGTTTTTAAAAAGTCTGTTTCTTGTTTGTCGGGACGATGAAGATTTTCTTTTAGTTTGTCTGTTGATTTGAAAGTTCTTCATTAAAATAAACAGAAGAAGATCAGACGTGTGTTTGTTCTGCCGCAGGGATTCGAACCAGCAACTCTCCTGCTGGTCTTTCTGTCGCCCGCAGGCGACTCGGACAAGAGGCTGCTGGTTAATGCTCGTGTGTTAGCCCAGCTGTTAGCTCAGCCCTGCTGTTAGCTTAGCCGTTAGGTTAGCCCCGCTGTTAGCTCAGCCCCGCTGTTAGCTCAGCCCTGCTGTTAGCTTAGCCGTTAGGTTAGCCCCGCTGTTAGCTCAGCCCTGCTGTTAGCTTAGCCGTTAGGTTAGCCCAGCTGCTAGACCAGCTGTTAGCTCAGCCCTGCAGTTAGCTTAGCTGCTAGCCCAGCTGTTAGCTCAGCCCAGCTGTTAGCTTAGCTGCTAGCCCAGCTGTTAGCTCAGCCCTGCTGTTAGCTTAGCCGTTAGGTTAGCCCCGCTGTTAGCTCAGCCCCGCTGTTAGCTCAGCCCCGCTGTTAGCTCAGCCCCGCTGTTAGCTCAGCCCCGCTGTTAGCTCAGCTGTTAGCTTAGCAGTTAGGTTAGCCCAGCTGCTAGCCCAGCTGTTAGCCACTCCCAGGATGCATTTCACCAACAAACAGACAATCACAGAGCATCACCTTCTGACATTGAAGATGAAGTTTACAGTCAGTCTTTTAAATCAGTTAATTTCCTGATTCTGGATCAGTTTGTTATGAATTCAGTAACCGTGGCGACAGCAGCTGAGGCACATGGGTGTTGTAGTTTGTGGAGACATCGGTCGTAGTCCAGTGAAACCGCTCTCTCTGCGAGGTTTGTAGAAATGTGGAAGAAGAAGAAGAAGAAGAAGAAGGAGGGAACTGACAGACGAGGCGTACCTGAGTCAGGTGACGTGTGATTACAGCAGCTTCCTGCCTCGACCTGCCTGACAACAACACGCCATCAAAGCAACACCATCAGTTACTGTCGCAGCGTGTGTGTGCACAGACGGCCATTAGTGCTGTTACAGGTGTGTGTTTACAGAGACTGTTATTACCTGTGTGTGTGGTTTAGAGACATTAGCTGCTGTGTTAAAGTGGACGCACCTTGTGCACACTTTGTAAATACAGAGATAAAGAAAGAAACTGGATGAAAATGTTTTTAAACGAAGCTGCGACACTAAGCTATGAACACATTATTTAGCCCCATTATGTCAAATTGTATTCTGACTCTTTTCATTCATTCCCCAAAAACACATTTAGTTGCTAAAAGACTAAATTATGCTAGCTGGAGAGCTAACAAAATCTAGGTAAAATACTAGCTTACTAGCCAACAAGGTAAATGCTGTTGTTGAGATGGATCTTTGCGTGTCCAGAACATCTTAGCTTAGCACAAAGCAGAGACACTGCTAGCTGCTTCAACTGTAAACAAAGGAAAAAACGTAACTGCAAATATTTTTCAGCAGCAATATTCACAAAAACCCACTGAGGTCCAGGTGGAACTACCGAGTACGTTCGTGTTGTTGTCAGCAATGGCGGCAAGTTATGCATCACCATTAGCTCGCACGCTAACACACGTTGCAGACATATATGTCCAATTCGATTCCAGCTGTTTTAAACAATATTAATTCATTTCTATTAAATTTGAGGATTTGTGTGAACTCCTGCAACAGAAGCTAAATCATCTTAGCTGGTACGTCAACAGAGCTAGCGGGCTAATGCTAATTATAACTTTATAAATTAGTTTATTGGACATTATGAGACTTCAGCAGCCGCTTTAACGTATCAAACATGCTAAAAAATAAACGTATCTTCTCGTCAGGATCTGAGTACTTCCTGTGCTGGATTCAGGCTGCAGCTGGTCGAGAGAATCCGGGTCTGCCCACACACACACACACACACACACACACACACACACACACACACACACACACACACACACACAGAGGCGAGGCTTTTGTTTTGGGCTTCCAGAGGTTTTATCACAGATCACTCACCTGTTGGCTGCAACAGAAAGCGTCTGTTTGGAGGATTTTCCTTCAGAAACACTTAGTGAGATCTTATCACATCTCAGCATCACACACTGCTGACATTCCTCTGTTCACACACACACACACACACACACACACACAGTGGTGTTTCCATCACTTCAAAGGACATTTCATTGACTTGCATTCATTTCCTGGAGACTTACCCTGAACCTTAAACCAGGTCTTCACTCTAACATTTAATGATTCACATTATGGGGACTGTTGTCCCTGAAAGGAAGGCGAGTCCCCACAATGTGAGTGTGTAAACAGGTTCATGTCCCCACAACACGAGTAACACACTCAGGTTGTGTTTGGATGTTTTCAGCTCTTATCGCTGAGTTTTTGTTGTTGAAGAAACTTTAGTGTTCAGTTTCAGTGAAACTCTGACTCCGTCTGTCACATGTTCGTGTGGATCAGTGTGTTTCACACTAACAAAGTCTTCAGTCACACATTTAGTATATTTAGTACATTATACAGTGTGTAGCTTCACAGCAGTGACATCTCAGCAGGTGATCTGTGGCACTATCCACACTTCATACCCCGGGACGCTCCACTCGCTCCCCACAGAGTCGTACCTGACTGATATCACACGATTTCACACAAAGTGTCACACATGGAGCAAATTTGGGTCTGAGTTTGGATTTGAGTCCTGGTAGTGGCTACTCACAGCTAGCTGGAGCGCTAACAGGCTAGCCATCTGTGCTAGCACCAGTCATTCACAATATCTGTTGTCTTTACTCCCCCGACATTTGAGTCCAGAAACATAAGCATGAAGTCGCTTTGTGTTCAGGATTAAAACGTTTAAAATCTGCTTCAAGTCACTAAAGAAGCGTTTTAAAAGAAGAAATGTAAAAGTGAAGCCTCGCGGCCGGTCGGGTGACGTTTACACAGACATGAAAAGCCGGATCAGCTCTGATGTGACGTGTGTGGATCCAGCAGAGCAGCTAAAGCCCAAATAATCCAGGTTTAGATCTGAACCTGGATCCAGTCCAGCAGGCAGAGACACGAATGAACCCACTGCCACCTTCTCTCTGAGATTTCACCTGAGCAGGTTTGTTACAGATGCTGACGGACAATAATCATAAATTCAAATCTAATCTTTATTAAAATTAGTGTTTTAGCAAACGAGGACCGCGTGCTCCCGAAGTGACATTTTGTCACACACTAAGTAAAGTAAAACTTTATTAAATGAACTGAATAATCAAATGTCAGCTTTTAATCAACTGTGTTGCCCAGTTGTCCTTTTAGTGATTGAGCTAAGCTAACAAGCTAGCTAAATTAGGTCAGTTAAAGTTAGAAACTTTATTGTGCATAATGTGGAAAATTGTCTTCACTTTAATCAACTTACAAATAAGACAAAAGCCAACAGAGTTCAAAAAGTACAAAGGTACATATTCCGCTAGGTTGTTAGCTTTGTTTTTCCGCGATAATAAGTTTTAATAAAATTATTAGGAGTCAGAGGTACAAGAATCCTGAAGGAGAGAAGAACTACAACTCCCAGGGTTTGAAACTGGCCTGTTCTCCATGGCAACGGTGACACAGAGGCTCATGGGTAACGCTGACTGGAAGCACTGTAGTTTGTCATGAAATAGTTCCAACACATAAAACCACAAGTCGTCTTTAAAGGTCCAGGCCAGTCAGCTGTTTATGCTAAGCTAGGCTAACCACTTCCTGCCTCCGGCACGGCTGTAGCTGCACAACAGCTCACCTGTGCTGTGTGTGTGTGTGTGTTGAGTCTCAGGTGTGTCAGCATGTGAGGAGGAGGAGGGCGGGTCAGACAGGTAGGGGGCGGAGCTACAGGTCACCTGGGGAATTCCTCTACTGATGGTCCACACACCTGAGGGAGAGAGAGAGAGACATCAGTCACTTCTTCTCTTTATCTCTCTCTTCCATCTCTCTTCCTCTTTCTTCTTCTGCTGTTTCATGTCGCTCACGTCAGATGTTCGTCTCCAACACTCAGCTGCAGCTGCACCTTCAGGATCAGTCACCGTTTTATTAATGCTTCGCTTCACTGATCATAAACCGACCACAATCACATGGGAAATGTTTCACAGTAAAAGCTCGAGCAGCGTTTGATCACCTGTCTCAGGTGTAGAGCAGGAAGTGACTGACTTCTTCTGTGGATAACATGATCAGGTGTGTGTGTGTTCATTTAGCTTAAAAAGGCTTTAAATCTTTCAACATCCTCAAAACATTTCATAAAACTCTTTAACTGCACAATTCACTATAAACGTATTTCTTCTGTGTTTCGTACAATGTTGATGCACTTTACTTACATTTCTACTTTCCATTCAGTAGAAATGCTGCTTTATGCTTCTGCTGCACCACATCTCAATCTTTAGTTTCTTTACAGGTTCTGATTATTAAAATAAAATGTTATCATTTATATAATAACAAAATAAGATGAATTATTACAGAGCTGCAACATTAACGTGATGAACACGTTAGTGAAGCTAACATTAGCATGCTAACAGTGACAATGCTAACATGCTGATGTTTAGCAGGTGTAATGTTTACCATCTTACCTTAGCATGTTAGCATGCTACCATTAGCTAGTTAGCAGTGAACACAGAGGCTGACGGGAGTGTAGTTCTGCAGTAACTCCAGCGTCGACCTGATGGTGGCGCTAGAGTTATTACATTTCATCCTGAGGGGACCATGAACGATGAACCACAATCCATCCCATAATAGTTGAGATGCTTCAGTCTGGAAACAGGTATTTTCTGATGCTATGAATGAACGTAGTCTTCTATTAAAGTTTGTGGTTTGTGAATAAATTAGTGAAACGAGTTGTTTGTGATTCTTGAATCAGCTTCAGGTCAAAGTGTTTCAGTCACAGAGGAGGCTCTCTCTGTCTCTCTCTCTCTCTCTGTCTCTCTCTCTGTCTCTCTCTCTCTCTCTGTCTCTCTCTCTCTCTGTCTCTCTCTGTCTCTCTCTCTCTCTCTCTCTCTCTCTCTCTCTCTCTCTCTCTGTCTGTCTCTGTCTGTCTCTCTCTCTCTCTCTGTCTGTCTCAGCTCCTCCCAGTCTTTTATATTTAAATGTCGGGCGGGCGAGCCCGGCTCACCTGCAGGTAAACCCTCTCTCTCTCCTCAGTGAGCCTCACCTGAACGTGAACATCACAGCCTGCAGGCAGCAGCTCAGTCAGACTCAACACGTTTAGTAGTTTCCTTGAACTGTGCACTTCTTCCAAATCAGGAGAGAAAGATTTAAAAAGGAAGAAAAATAAAAACTTGAAGGACGAAAAGTGGACGTTTGCATCTTCATCAACCCTGAAGAACGATGGACGACCAAGACGAGCTTTTTAAGATCTTTGCACTTTGATTTTGAATTACAGGAAAGAAAGAAACGGGACAACGAAAGTAAAAACATTTCACTGAAAGAGGAAAGAAAACGTCTTCACGAGACTTTTCTCTCCAACCGAAGCTCCAGAGACGTCTGACGTTGGACGGTCCGACTGATCCAGGATCAGAACAGAGCCGGCTGGTTGACCTCTGACCTCTAACCTCCGACCTCGGACTCAGGTTTGATTTTTAGTTTTTAGCAGAAAACTAAATGAGGACTTTTCTTCATGTTGTGATGCTTTCACTAAATCAAGACTTGGTGAAACCGCAGCGTTCAAGTCTGTATAATAATCAATAATTCAACCCAGAAAACCGGCAGACGTGCTTTTGTCAGTTTTAATGATCAGCTGGTTTCAAAATGTCTCCAAGAGTCGAGCAGTTTTCTGTTTCCTCTCGGCGGGACGACGGTTTGTTTAACAGGTGAAACAAGACGCCGCTGCTGTCAGACGATCAGTAAAACAGAGCTTTTGATTGGTTCCTGTTGCCTTTAACACTGATTTCAAGATTTCATTGATTATTTTTAAGTTGAGTTCCTGAACACCTGCAGAAACACCTGAGGTCCTCAGACCAGAACCTGAAGTCCTCAGACCAGAACCTGCAGCTGAGTCAGACTCGAGGACCAGGTCCTCTGGGCTCAGGTGGACGTCCCCGCTCAGCTGTCTGTGAACACGGTCCCCTCATCGTCCAGCTGACACACTCGCTGACACACTCGCCTCCTTCAGCTGCTGTCAGAGCTCAGCAGCCGGACTACAGGAGTGAGTTCACGCCCCGGGTTTTGCCTCTCAGGGAACAAACATGCTCTCCTTCACTGTGGGAAGATCAATTACTTTTACAACACTCAAGGTTTGAGATGTGAAAGTATTAAAGTAGTTGCAGGAGATTTATTATATTAAATTAAATCATATTATTGGAATCACTGACGCTTTGACACATCGGCAGCATTTGGATGTTGCAGCTGGTGGACGAGCACGTTTTAAATACTTATATTATAGCGAGTATATTAAATATATGCTTGACAGCTGGGGTTAGTTGACTGGAGCCAGGAGCGAGAAGCTAACGCTAAGCTAACTCTAAGCTAACTGGACCTACCTATCCTGAAAACAAACCATTGTTCCAAACCAAAGCTACGAAAACACACACTACATCTAACGTCTCGGGGTAAAACTCATGATTTTATAAATGTGTCTGCAACAGTAAAATCACTTGAAAGATCGTCTGGTGTAAAGATGTAAAGCACCGTGGACAGAGGTGCTACGATCATCAAACAATCGTAGCACCACAGAACTCTAAGCTAACTAAGCTAACGACGCTCATAGTTTATAACTTTTTAATGTCACAAATCTTTAAGACTTGTTCTGTTTCTGCCTCACAATATAAAGTATTTACAGTTGAATCTGAGCTTTTAAACTTCTGAACGTGTATTAAAATCTTTCACTAACCAGTCAAACGTGACTTTTGCTTTACCAGCTTTGAGTTTTACCTCCTTCTTCTTCTTCTCCAGGTAAACAGGAGACCTCCAGGAAGTTCCTGTCGTCAATGCTGCAGTTCACACAACAACCGAGAGGCGTGAAGCTGAAGTGTCCAACCGTCAGTGAGCCCATGAAGGAGGTCTGAAGGTTTCTGGATGGTGACATGCAGAGGTTGGATCCACTCGTTCGTCCTTGTCCTTGTTAGTTTTTAATGTTCTTGTCTTGTTCTTTGTTCAACACAGACGTCTGAATAAACAGAAGAAGAAACTGGTGATCAGAGCCTGACTGGATGCTGTTCGGTGCAGCTCGTCTTTTAGCCGGGAAATGACGGTGAGCGAAGAAGCAGACTGGTGAGGTGGAATCGAACCCACGTCGTTGAGGGTACGGAGGCGTGATGTTGGCGTGTCGCTCCCTGCTGCTTACCTGGGTGCTGCTCGCCACCAGAGTCCGAAGCCGGAGCTGGAGACCCTGTACAGGTACGAGGACGTTTAGCCTAGCTTAGCACAAAGACTGGAAGCGGGTGGAAACCGTTAGCCGAGTTTCCACCGAACCTCCGGGTGCTGCTGGTTGTTGTTGTTCAGATTTTATAAAAATATGAAATATGATTGGCCGATACCGCACAGGCTGAAACACAAGAAGGAAATTAAATTAGCCAGATGTGGAAGATTTGCTGGCTTTGTAAACAGAATGAGAAACAGACACTTTGTATGTGTTGTTTAGCCTAGCTTAGCACAAAGACTGCTGGCCTGTGTGTCGCTTTAAGTGTTGTGTTATACAAACAGGTTGAAATGTAAAAAGGAGACGTTGTGGTTTGAGCAGCAGTTAGTGTAGTGAACTCACAGCGAAGTCCAAACGGCTGGACGGCGTCTTCTCTTGTTAGTCTCTGACTGCTGCGGTTATCTGACATTAAACTGCATCTACAGGATGTGTTTCATGTGTCAGACGTTTCTGTGCTGCTTTGTGCTTGTGTTTTTTTGTAGTCTTTGAAATGTGAGATCGGTTTCTGTGCATGTCGTCTCCTCCCTCCATTCATCTTCCTTTCATCCTCCATTGATCTGCTGCAGCAACAAAACACACAGACGGCCTCGGAGGAGCTTAAAGGGGAATTCCAGCTAAAAACTAACATCTCGCTGTTGCTGTCAGGTTTAAACTCCCTCTGCTTTCATCTCTCTGCTGTCACCTTTACTTCTGCCCTCACTGGGCGTTTCTCTGAATGCTGGATTGAAATATTTCTGAAATATTATTTCAGTGTTACGATCCTGTCATCACAACATTCAACACATATTTAACTCATTTAAAAAGATCCTAAAATTAATTTCTCAAGAAATATCCACAAATGCAGGACGCTCACATCATGACTTTGTACATTACTCTGTATTTTATTAATGATTCTGTATCTTTGTACATTTCTCTACGATTCTCCATATATTACTCTGTATGTGAGTCCATATGTTATTCTGTGTTACTCCGTTATTTCATGTTACTCCGTGCATTACTGCATTACTGCATGTGTTACTGCATGTTACTGCATGTTACTGCATGTGTTACTCCATGTGTTACTGCATTACATTTACATTTACATTTACATTTAGGCATTTAGCAGACGCTTTTATCCAAAGCGACTTCCAAAATAAGAGCTTTACATCAATACTGCATGTTACTGCATGTGTTACTCCATGTGTTACTCCATGTGTTACTGCATGTGTTACTGCATGACCTTCAATAATAAAACGAACAGTGGGAAACATTACATCATTATAACAGGAACCTGAGCTGATATCTGCAACTCGACACACCTCTGGTTTTATTTTTAGATAGATAAACGGCCCGGAGGTGATAACGTGATAAAAATAAACTGTTAATCTGTTAGTGATCTCTGCTGACAGACTTATCAATCACAGAGGAAAATGTCCTGTTAGAAAGAGATCTGATCAAACCAGCTGTTGTATAACATCTGCAGAGATTGGACCGGCTTCACTCACTTCATTCATTCTCATGAATTTATAAACGACATGCTGCTCTGTTTGGGAGACGACGTCTGTGTCTGTAGTTGCTTGTATAACGTACATGAACTGCATTTATACATCTGGACCCTGAACAGAGACCACAGACGATGCAAGAATCAATCGTAAGAACTGATTGGTCTTTAAGTGGCTCGTCCGAGGGGTTCAGAGAGAAACTAACGATTTATCACAAGAAGTCTGTGGTTTCAGCAGAGTTTGATGAGTCTGACTGAAAACAGAGGCCCAGTGTGTTGTTCTGTACATGAAGCAGTAAAGAGTGTTTGTTTCCTCCTCAGACCTGCTGCCCCTGGACCTGCTGACCAGAGCCCTGCCACGCCCAGGACAAGCCCCGCCCACACAGGTAGGAGGGGTGGAGGGAGGGGCGAACGATGACAAGACGAGGGATGAATAATCAAATGATCAATAAAATGACCAATCAGGTGCAGATGGTTCAGTCCAGAGGGTCCAGAGGTCTCAGATTGGGCGGTGCCGTGGCGAGTTTCCCCGCCTCCCAAGTCTTCACCAACTGTGACTTCTTCCCTGCTGAGTTCTCATTGGTCACCACCATCAAGATACCGAGACTGAGGCAGAAGGTGAACCAGCAGAACTGAATAGCACCTGGTCCGGTCCGGTCCGGTTCGGTCTTACCTGTTCTTCCTCTCTCTGTTTCCAGAGGAACGAGTACATCTTCTCTGTGGTGGATGAGGGATCTGATTCGCTGTTGCTGGGGTTACGCGTCTCAGAGAACCGCCTCCACTTCCTGTTCATGCCCCCCGGTGCTGGTGGGCGGAGCCGGCTGAGCTTTGAGGGTGTTGGACTGGATGACAACCACTGGCACACTGTGGTTCTGGCTGTGACCGGACCGTACGCCACGCTGACCGTAGACTGTGGACTCCCTCTGGAGCTGTGAGTCACCGTCAGACCAGTTCAGACCAGATCTCTTTATTTCAGTCTGGTTCATCCAGTTCAGTCTGGTTTGGCCTGGTTCAGTCGGGTTCAGGTTGTTTCAGGGATCATCCAGCCACGTTCTGTCTGGTTTAGTTGAGTTCAGTTCACTTCAGCCTTGTCTGGTTTAAAACTCAAATATCAGTTTGTTTGTTTGTTTTACACCATGTGAGACAGTGGGACCTGGTCTTTGGTGGTTCCTGATCAGTGCCAAAAACCAGACTACTGAGAGTCCGTCTTTAATCCACAGTGAAGTTGGTTTGAAGCTGGATATTTGGGACTCAGGAGGTCGGGACCCCCCTTGGTCAGGCTGTTGCATTACCTGGTTTCCTGTCTCCCAGTAAACAGGTCCAGTCGTTCCCCAGCGCCCTGAGCACCAGGGGGTCCAGGTTCTTCGTGGGCAGCAGGAGGAGGTTGAGGGGACGCTTCTCTGTGAGTCTGTAATCAGGATCAGGACTCCAGACAGCTGAGACCATCAGGGTCCTGCTGCCTGTTAAACCCATCTGGTTCTGTCTGTGTTCAGGGTTTACTGCGTCAGCTGGTTCTACTTCCTGGTTCGGACGCCACACCCAGATTATGTCCGACCTCTGACCCCAGCCTGGCTGAGCTGTCCGTCCCCCAGGTCCTAAAGTCCACCCCGCTGCAGCCGGACCATCGTGGACCAGTGTACCCGTACGGTGAGGATCCGTCACACCTCCACCTGAGCCACCAGCATGGCAGCGGTTAGGTTTGGGTTTAGGATGAAACACATACTTGTATATTTCCAGCTCCTGGCGACACCGGCCAGAATAAACTGATCTGCTCAGAAGTCACCAAGTAAAGTCGCTGCTTGTAACAATCGATTCGTCTGGTTTTAATGTTGCTGCGCTGTGAAAACTGAAGGCTTTAATCTCTGGATGTCTAACATTATCTTTAGATGTCGCTCCTCTCATCCGCTGTCCACACACTTTTGGCCGCGCAGAGTAACTCTGATAAGAACCGGCGGTTCAGGTTCTCATCGGGGCACTTTGACCGCTCTTACCTTTCACTGTTGGTGGTTTTGGTTGTGATGGTATCAGTGATTCAGGAACCTGAGCTGCAAAATGACTGACAGGATGGAAGAGCTGATTCCTGAGTGTGTGTGTGTGTGTGTGAGAGAGTGTGTGATTATGTGTGTGTGTATGTGTGTGTGAGTGTGTGTGATTGACAGGCCATTACAGCTGTTGGTTTTATGTTACAGTGTGTGTGTGTGTGTGTGTGTGTGAGTACTGTTTGATGTGTGTTTCCATGACAACAGTGCGAGGTTTAAGATCAGGTGTGTTCGTCCCGGTGTCTCACCTGTGTGTCCACGGCACGTTAGCTTAGCTTAGCACGAGGTGTGTCCCTCTTTCCTTTGCTTTTCCTTCTGAATGGATCGGTTATTAGCTCATTAGCTAACAGGATATCCCGCGAGCTGTAGTTGGTGATTTGGGAATGAGTTACAGACGTTACAGGTGCTCTAAAGTTTCTGTTGCTGTCAGTGATTGGCTGCAATCAATGGGTCTTTACAGGATCACAGGATCAGAATAAGCTCACGGTGAAACTGAGACTGAAGGAGACGGAGAAGCAACAGGAGGATCCTTGAGTGTTTGTCGAGGTGACCTGTCCGAGCAGACTCAGTCCACAAGAACCTGATCCACAGCTGAGCTCTGCACACGACTGCTGCTGTGATCAGGATGTTTCACTGCACTGACCTGAAAACATTTACTCTGATCAGACCCTTATTACTGAAGACAACATGCTAACAGCATGTCAGCTAAAGCTAACAGCTGAGTTTCACAGTAATGCAGAGACGGCGTGTCTGTGGTTGTCTTCATTAGCAGCTCTGTCTGTTATCACGCTGCTGCTGTCTGAACCATGTGAGAAGCATCTCTCTGCTCATAATGACGACGTGTGGTTGAAGGAGTGACGACAACCTTCATTACCTCCACTTCATTAAGGCGGAGCTGCCAGGACACAGTCAGACAGTTACTGTTGGACACAGTGAGGAACATGCAGTCCTCTTTCTCCTCCTCCTGGCAGGTTTAGTTACACAGAAAACATTTGTTAAACATGTAAAAGCATTATAATATGGAAGATTTGCTGCTTTTCCTTTGAATGATGATAATAAGTAGAAGAACTACAGAATAATAAAATATAAAACTGAAGCAACACATGACAAATAATCTTAAAATGAAAAGTTTAACTGTCACTTCCTCGTCACTGCGTTTAATCTGTAAACCAGGATGTTGTTGTGTTGCAGAGGCGGAGGCCAGAGTGACTCTGGGAGGTCCTCCTCCATGTTCGGGTCCAGAGGACGGCCAGCTGTGGTTCAGCACTCAGAGGAGAGGCCTGTTCATCTGTGACGGACTCTCGTGGAGGACTCTGCTGCACAGTGAGTCCTCTGAGGATGTTTCAACAGCAACTATCAGACTTCACTGATCACAGAACTGCCTTTTAAATCTCATGTACAGGATCTGATCGGACAGGTCACAGAAACACAGTCAGACTCTTTGATTCACAGACTACAAACACTTGTTGGTTTGTTTCCTGATGAAGCTTCACAGTGTTACAGTGAGGAAAACCTTCAAAGACAGAAAACAGGTTGTAAAGCTGTTAAAGAAACATCGTGAGATGAAGAAGCAACTTTATGACCTTCATGAACCAAACAGACAGATTCCTCCTTCAAAGATCTGACTCAGTGTAAAAGTGTGTTATCAGAGGAAGTCAGGGACGTCTTGTGAACAGTAAATTCAATTCAATTCAATTCAATTCAATTTTATTTATATAGCTCCATATCATAACAAAGTGATCTCAGGGCTCAGTCACATGGAGCCGGTCGAGACCAACTTCCACACAAAGACCCAACGTTCCCACCATGAGCAGCACCAGGAGACAATGACAAGGAAAACTCCCTTTAACAGGTAGAA